>CAKNXH010055500.1:59668-78439 GCA_932178445.1 Andricus quercusramuli
TTAAATCCGAAATCTGTCCAGTCTAAAACATCAACTCCGAAAATAGTTCGATTCTATCCGAAATTAATTCGCAGATTTTAGTTGCCATTCGGGAAAATTGAAGTGAAAACGGAAAATCGTCCACTTAAATCCGAAATTATTCTGGTCAAAAACATCAACTCCGGAAGCAGTCCGATTCTATCCGAAATTAATCTGCAGGTTCAAGTTGTCATTCGGTGAAATAAAAGTAAAAACGGAAAATCGTTTGATTAAATCCGAAATCTGTCCAGTCTAAAACATCAACTCCAAAAATATTTCGATTCTATCCGGAATTAATCCGCAGGTTTTAGTTGTGATTCGGGAAAATTGAAGTGAAAACGGAAAATCGTTCGCTTAAATCCGAAATTAATCCGGTCAAAAACATTGACTCTGGAAGCAGATGCAAATTTGTCCGGTCGAAGCTTCGACCGGACAAATTTCGGACACGACCGGATAGAATCCGGAGGACAAAAACCGGACCATGTAACGGAAGATTTCGGACAAACTTCCAAATCCGGAATTTGTCCGAAATTTATCCGGAATTTTTAGCAGGGTTGATAGAAGAGAAAATTTAGATTTTAAATGATTGTTTTGTGAAGAGAACAGAATAGGTTCTCAACATTTCGCAACCACACTATCAGTGGGCACAAAACCATGCACATCCCTAGAACGTCCTAGGGACGTCCCTAGGACGTCCAATGTCAGTCCAATGAACGTCTCTAAGACGTCCAATATACTATGGATGTCCTGAAGACGTCTTAAAGACTTAGTACGTTCTCGGGACATCTTTCGCACTGACATTAGACGTCTTAAAACCATCCCTAGGATGTCCAAAAGACATGTTCAAAAAGACGTCTAAGGGATGTCCCGAAGACGTCTCTAGGACATCCTTCATTTTTTTGCCCAGTGGGTAATTTGTAAACTTTCTTACATTTTCAAAGGGATAAGACAAATTAAATTATGGGCAAAAACTTTTTTGAAGAATTCGAAAAAAATTAAATGTGTTTTAATAATTATGAAAGATTTGAGATCAAATTTTTCTCAAGATTTCTGGAAAAAGTTTTAATGGTTCAGGTCTTATTCTAAACCCATAATTTAAAGTTTTGAAGATTTAAAAATGTGAGGAAAAAGAATATGAAAGACTTTGAGACAATTTTTTGAATAATTTTTCAGGATTTAAAAAATCTCTAGGTAAACTAAATTTTGTAGGGTGTCAAGAGAATGAAAAAAATATCCTTAAGATGCATGGGAAAAATGTAAATTATTGTCTTGTAATGCATTCTAATAGAAAATTAAAAAAAATTAAAAAATTGTTCAATTATTTCCTAAAATTTGTAAAAAGATTGTATACAAGATTTCAAAGCAAAATTTTGCAATTTTTCCGTATCACATAATTTTAGAAAAAAAATTGAGTAAGATTAAAAGATATTTAGAAGTTTTGAAACGATTTAAAAATAATTAAGCCTTGCAAAGGTTACTGAAGAATTTTCTATGATTTCACGAAAATGAAGAAGAAATTTTAGGTTCCCAGGAAAAATTAAAATAACTTTTTATTTTGAAAAATTAATTTTAAGAGATCATTTAAAATGAGTTCAAAACATTTTATAAGATTCAGAAATTGTCAAGGAAGAATCTAAAAGATTTGAACGCATTTTTTTTATTTAGCAAAATTGAAAAAAAATCAGGAAAAATTTGAATAATTTTTAAAGATTAGAAGGTTGAGAAGGTCTGAAGAGATTAAAAAAATAATTTTCTTAAGAGTAGTGTGAACATTTTTAATTCATAAAAATGAACTTGAAGAGAAAATTGAAAAAGGTTTTTCAACATATCAAATGATTACCTAAAATTTTAAAAAATAGTGTAGAATATTTTAAAGAAAAATGTTTCAATTTGATAAGATAAAAAAAAATCGAGTAAATAAAGAAATATCCAGAAGAATTGAAGAGATTCAAAAGGACTTTCAAACTTTACAAATTTTTTATAAATGTAGATTCTTAAAGATTTTAAAAATAAACTTTAGACGTTTCAAAAGAATTTCGAAAGGTGTCAAGAGAATGAAAAAATTTTCTGAAAATTCCTGGGAAAATTTAGAAGAATATAAGTCCATTTTTTTCAATTTTGAATAATCTTCCAAAATTCTAAGAAAAATATCAGTCATTTAAAAATATTTTCAGGAATTTAAGAAATTTTAAATAGATTTAAAAAATTTTTAAACTTGTAAACATTTCCGAAAATTTATCAAATATTTCTTGATTTTTTCCAAACTTCTAAGGGTCCTAAACATCTTTTAAAAAGACTCGAATTTTTCCTAATATTTTGTAAAAACCTATATAGTAAAATAAAAAGTTCTTTGAAATCTTCTAGTTTCTTTTTTGACAAATCTGAAATATTCAAATTTTTTTTTTTAATTTTCTAAAGAATCGTATCAAAATTATATTTATTCAAATTTAAAAACCAAATGATCTTACTTATTTTCTTGTTCTCAATTCTCAGAATTTTATTTCAGCTCAAATTTAAGTATTAAAAAAATTTTAACAAATACTTATTTGAAATTTGTATATTGTATTATTATTAATATCATTTTGTATTCTTTATGGTATTAAAAAATTTTTGAATCAGTGAATTTCAATTAGTACTAACATTAAGTAACTTTAATATTTGTGTTACTAAAAAAATATTGAAAAAGCATTCAGTGTTACATCAAAATATTGTTTTATTCACTTCTACACAATACTTCATCTTATAAATCCTTTTTTTATTTAAAAATTGTCAATTATGTCTTAAACATAATACAAAAAATGTTACGTAACGGCGGTGTGGGAGGGGGGGGGAGCTACAAAGGAAATGTCACGGTCTGTTGAATGCGGAAGGGGGGGGGGGGTGTTTGAAAAGGTCAAAAATAATGTTATCTAATATGTGAATGCTCCCTAATCTAAATAGTCTTTCGAAAGTTATCTGCGTACTAATTTAAATTTCCCTCTACTAATGCCCCTTCAGCCGCGCAGGCCCATTGAGAGCATTAGTTCCACATTAATGCTACCCTTTCTCGCAACTGAGATTAATCGCCAAGGATATAAGAATGCGTCAACTCCTACTCTCCAATTAATTCGCGAGGCGGCCGCGGCTGGCCGATCGCTATACCTTTTTGATGTTGGAGTCGTTAATTAACGTTTTTAGACTTGACAAAATATAAATACATTTTTCCTCGTAGCGACATGCTTTCGAGAAATAATGTTGATGAATTATTATTAAAATTTTTATTAAAATCAATTTCTATGAATTAGAGCTATTTTCATTAAAAAAATGAATTCTCTATCAAAAATTTGACGCATTAATTTAATTTTTTTTTAAACCAAAAAATCGCGGCGGACATGAACCTATGTTTCAACCTAAGTTTACCCTTCTAAAAATAATCGATTGAACACGATTCAGAACGATTGAGTGTGATCAAACGGTGAATCGTTTTAAATTGTTGCTAATTGTGCCAATTGTTTCCAATCGGATTGAACTGAGTGAATGCACTTGCCTGCAGTGCGCCCTCTGCAGTTTTCGTTTGTAACACACATGACGCGCACGTGTTGATAGGTTGGAAATTGAATTTTTAATAATTCAACAAAAATTTCGAGTATGAAAAATTGAATGTTTGTTCAGGCGGTATGCCGAATGAGGAGTCGAGAGGAAGTATGTAAAAATCCCCAGATAACAAAATGTGCGCATGGTGCGCGCATGGTGGGGGCACGCGTGCGGATAAACCCGCATGACGTGCGCGCACCTGATCACGCAGGTGCGTCCTCAATTGAGGGTCATATCGCTCGCACGCCGTGCGACTCGCACGCGTGCGGGCAAAATGCGATTGCATTGTGAAGGATAATTCTTATATTTAAATGATATTTTTACTCGTAAAATTGAAAATAAATTAATTTTATTCGAAGCATTTATTTAAATTCGAGCAATCCCTTACGAGAAGATATGACAGGAAAAAAATGACAGGTGTGTCATTTTTTCCTGACATTTTTTTTCTGCCATTTTTTCGCGACCACAAGAAAATGACAGAAAAACGACAGAAAAAATTACAGGAAAAACGACAGCCGAAAATGACTGGCCCTAATTGGCCATAATTTATAATAATATTGTGTAAGATTATAAATTATCGACGACTTGCAGACTAATTCGTGAATTATTTGAACTTTCCTGTAGAGCTTAAAAAATCATTAACAAAAGAAAACTATTATGGGAATTTTCATGATGAAACACCTTTTTGTAGTCTGTGTCTAATTCCGAATTATCTTCCAACACATCAATTGTAGACTGTGTTCGATTTGCCATTTTAAAGCCATCTTATCCTTACAAGACGCTAAACTTAAGTACCACGGGCAACAATTTCCGATTATTTTCTACTTTCTTCATTGCTTTAACGAGTTCACTGCGTGCTCCCAATTCCATGATCCAACAAAGTATGGTTTCGCCACGTGCAACCTGCGACCCTTTGATTGGTGCACTTTTTTTACATGCGCGTGGCGTGCCCATTATTTGTTGGATCATGGAATTGGGAGTACGCAGTGAATAACTCATTAAGGGAATGAAGAAAGTTGAAAATAATCTGAAACTGTTGCCCGTGATACTTAAGTTCAGCGCTTTGTAAGGATAAGATGGCTTTAAAATGGCAAATCGAACACAGTCCACAATTGATGTGTTGGAAGATAATTCGGACTTAGACACAGGCTATAAAACGGTGTTTCATCATGAAAATTCCCATAATAGTTTTCTTTTGCTAATGATTTTTTAAGCTTTATGGTAAATTTCAAATGATTCACGAATAAGTCTGCAAGTCGTCGATAATTTATAATCTTACACAATATTATTATACATTATGGCCAATTAGGGCAAGTCATTTCCGGCTGTCGTTTTGCCTGTCGTTTTCCTGTCATTTTGCCTGTCGTTTTTCTGTCATTTTCTTGTGGTCGCGAAAAAATGACAGAAAAAAAATGTCAGGAAAAAATGACACACCTGTCATTTTTTTCCTGTCATATCTTTTCGTAAGGGATGTGATTGTTTGGATACAACATGTCCTGGAAATTAATTTTTCCAACTTATATCTTTGGGACTGAAAGGTTATCATTCACATTCTTCTGATCTGGACACTTCAAAGTGTCGACGTCCCTAATTAAATGAATGGGCTCTAGCAAATACGTTGAACAAAATAAACACTATTCACGATATTGAATAGTGACACAGACGATGAACAAAATAAACACTATTCACGTGCATTCAAATTCACGAAATCCACTAAAGTCACCACATAAAACCGCCAACGGAATGGGTGCATGCGGGAAGCTAGACAAGCAAGACCGCGGATTTTGCAGGTTACTGCGTGCCTCGACAGCGTACTACGCGTGAAACGATGAAAACACAGAGAAAATGAAAACCGTTATGAAAACTCGAGAAATGATTTGAAACGAAGCAAAATGCTCAGACAAGACCGTGGGAGGAGAAGACGCCATAGAAGTCGCGGAGACACTCGTGGCGCGTCGGGCATTTCAGTTGGATCGACGAAGGCTGCTACGCCATATGTATTATTCAACGACAGCGCGTTAGTTTTAAATACGCATTTTTTAAATTCCTTACCAATTTGATTTTAAACTGTACACAATACAAAACATGAAATTCAAACTACAAATTGAAGTGACGCAAATAAAAAATATTTAAAGTTGAAAAATAATAAATACCATAATAATATTATTATAAAAATTATTACACTGCGATGTAAGAATGTTGCTTGGTGTAATAATTTTTTGAATTATTTTTAGCAATACCCACCTCAAAAATTGACTTGACGTTTGCATACTTCTAAATTGTGCCTAAAGGAACTTATTTGAGCAGACTGTGTGCGAACAATTTTCGCGAATGCGCAGTTTGAAGATGGCTTACTTTAGGAACTGGTGAAAAAGATGCGCATGCGCACTTTCAAAATAAGGTACTTTAGACACTGGCATAGGTAACTCTGTACACTGGCGTTGGTATCTTCTTGAAATAAATTTAGATTCAACTCGAACAAATTTTTATTTCGAACATGTTTTCTTCAAAATTTTTTTTCAAACATTTTTGATTTCAAAATTTTTTTTCAACAAAATTTCTTTACTTCACTCTATGCAATATAAAATTAGTGTTTGTCGTTACCTCCTCCTAAAACAACTTTTTCGGACGGGCGTTGCAAAAAATAGCGTGTGATACACGTGCGCATTATAGTTTTAATATAAATAAAATACATTGCACATCAAACAATTTTACAAATGCAATCAATAATGTTAATAATACAAATTTCCTAATTTATGCTTTCGATAAAATTGGAAATGTTTCAATTTTTATGAATGAACCATTTTAACAATAATTCTAGTTGAAATTATAGTAATAATGATTATTAATATTGAAAACTATGCAAATAATGCCTATCACGAAGTGCAACTCATATGGCTCGCACGTGCGTGCCCTTTACACAGTGCAGCGCATATGCCTCGCATCCTGCAGGTACGGCGTGCCTCGCATGCCGTGCGGGTAACGTGCCTCGCACGATTGTTATCTGGGTCATGCCAACTATCGATGTGACAGAGTGATATAGTGTCTTTAACAAGTTAGGCAATAGTAGTTTGATTTAGCGGGTATATATCCCTGGCGGACCGGCCGAACGCAAACATTACGCTACAGCGTAACGGTAAAGTAATGGTAAAGTAATATGGCATTATAATTGATAAAAGAAACAAAATTAATATGTAAACTGTTGCAATTATAATAAAACGTTGAAATTCACGTTAAATGACCATGCCGTAATTACAACAAGTTGCTTTTGCAGCGTTAAAAAATAAAAAAAACATAGTGACTGTCATTGCAGTCGTGCCCCTGCATATTGGCAACCCGTTAACGGGGCTTCAAGTGGGTTGCCACTCTGCAGGGGCCTGACCCCTGGCGGACCGAACGAACGGAGCGGATACGCTACAGCGTATCCTTATAGTATCCACATCGTATCCTCTCCGTATCATGCAAGAAGAACTCATTAAAAAAGAAAGATTAACATTTCACTTGTTGAAATTCGGATTCTACGTGAAATTTTGAGTTAAAAGGTCACAGAGTAATCGCAATAGTTTTTCTTGCAACATTAAAAACTTTTAATAAATATAATACTCATCGATGACGTGCCCTGAAGGTGACTTCAAACGCATCGTCATTCAGTAGCAGTTCATAGGCTTTATCCGTCGACGATGCGTTTGAAGTCGCCTTCAGTCCACGTTATCGATAAGTATTATATTTTTTGAAAGTTTTTAATGTTGCAAGAAAAACTATTGCGATTACTCCGTGACCTTTTAACGCAAAATTTCACGTAGAATCCGAATTTCAATAAGTGAAATGTTCATCTTCCTTTTTTAATGAGTTTTTCTTGCATGATACGGAGAGGATACGATGCGGATACTATAAGGATACGCTGTAGCGTATCCGCTCCGTTCGTTCGGTCCGCCAGGGACTGGAATGACAGCCACTTTGTTTTTTTATTTTTCAACGATGAGAAAGCAACTTGTTGCAATGATGGCATGACAGTTTATCTTTTAGATATAAATTGTAATTATTTTCTGAAATTTAATTATTTTTTGGTTTGAAATTTAACTGGTTAAAAATACTTTTTGTTTTGTTTAAAATTTAAATGTATTTTCTTTCAAATTCGTTGTTTCTCGGTGGAAAATTAATTTTGAAGGTTAAAAATTATTCTTTTTTACTGAAAATTTAACTATTTTTTGCAAAGTCGTTGCTTGTGTTTGAGAATCTAAATATTTTATTTGTTTTTTTTTGTTAAAAATTAATCTAAATTATTAGAGGCTTCCGTTTTCGGTACCGATCGTGAGAGAACTCTTTTGTGTCAAGTGTTGCGTTTTTTGGCTTTGGTGAAGGGAATCAGCGTGTGTGGGTGCAGAAAGGGCAGTGAGTGCGGAGAGCAGGGGTAAAGGAAGAAGGGTGAGTGAAGGCAAGTGTGCAAAGGGTGGAAATAAGTTGTGAGAAAGGAAAGTTGAAACGTGCAAATTTTGTTTTGAGGTTAGGTATAGAAGGTGGTTGTCGGGTAGGGGGGCAAGAGGTAGGCAGGTGAAGAGAGGGTAGCGTCGTGGAACAGTGGGTAAGGTTGGATACTGGGATGCCGACGGTAAGAAGCCCGCAAACGGGCGCCAGAGGGCAGGGAGAGGAAGAAGCAAGAGCGGACGAGGTTTTGAGCGTGGTTAGTGGGGAGAAGGGGGAATTTGACAGTAGCGATGACGAGACGTTCGAGACACCGACCAGGGAGAGAAGGGGTTCAGGCACGAGCCAGAAACGCGGGAGACCATCAAACCTACAGCGCCTCAACAGGCTAGGTAGAGCGGGCTCGAATAGGAGTCTGGATGAATGGCACAAAAAGGGGAACGTGACTAGCAGTGAAGGGGAAGATAAAAGGAAGAGAGAGGAAGGGGAAGATGATCCGGAAAGGGACAAGGATAACAAGAAAATGAAAAGTAAACGAAAAACACCAGACAGAGATTGGGGGGATGGGGGGATGTTTGAGAAGCTAGCGGCCCTCATAAAAGGGTTTAGAGAGGAAACAAGGAAGAGTCTGGAAGATATGAATAGGCAGGGGAAAGAAGTTAGGGGGGAAGTGAGAAAAGTAAGAGAAAAGTGGGAAGAGTGGGATAAACTCTGGAAAGAGGAGAAAGACAAGGTATGGGGTAAACTAGAGGCCATAGAGAATAGACAGAGAGAGATTGACGAACAGACAAATAGGGAGATAAAACAACTGGAAGAACGGGTAAGCAAATTAGAAGTTAGGAATGAGCATATGGGGAAGGGAACAGAAAGTGCGGAAAAAGTAGAAGGGAGTGATAACGTGCAAAATGACAATGAAAGAATGAAGAAGAGACTGAGTGAGATCGAAAGAAGATTGGAAGGGGAAGAAAGGGCGAAGAGAAAAAATAACATAGTAGTCAAGGGATTGAAAATAGAGAGTGAAACAGGGGAAATTGAAATCAAAAATCTGCTGAGAGATATTGGAATTCGGGTAAGGGTAGAAGGAGTTAAGAGATTAGGAATGACGAAGGAAGGAAAAGAAGGAATGTTTGTAGTAAAAGTAGGGAGTGAGGAGGAGAAAAAGAAAATTATGGAGAACAACAAATTATTGAAAGGAAGAAGGGAGAGAATTGAAGAGGATTTGACTTGGAGGGAGAGGAAAAGGAGATGGCAAATAGAACAGAGAGCATGGATAGAGAGGAAAAAGGGATGCATGGTATGGATAGGGCGAGACAGACTATGGATAAATGGGGAGGAGTGGGGCTGGGACGAGGAAGTAGAAGAAATAAGGAAAAAGGGAAAAAGGATTGAGAAAGATAGAAGAAAGGAAGATGCAAAAGAGGCTAGAGAGCAAACAGGGGGGTTTCCAAAAAGCAAGGCGGAAGAAAAGTAAGGAGGATAGAGGAGGGAAGGGAGGAGAAAAAAGTGAAAATAGCTTTCTGGAATGTGTCAGGCTTGAAGAACAAGAATGAAGGTTTCTGGCGGGAGTTAGAAAAGTGGGACGTGATTATGATGAGTGAAACCTGGGCGGATGAGAAGGATTGGAAGGGGATGAAAAGGTTGTTACCTAAAGGGTATGTGTGGACAATGCAAGAGGCAAGGAAGGAACACGTTAAAGGTAGAGGAATGGGCGGCATGGTATCAGGGGTGAGAAAAGAATGGGCAGTAAAAGGTAAAATAGAGCAGGACAGAGAAGAAAAGGAGGGAACAATGGTAAGAAGGATTATAATAGGGAAAGTCAAAATAGCGGTGGTTTGTGTATATAGAAGAAGAGGGGAAGAGGAAGGTTGGAGAGTAATAAGGAGGTGGATGGAGGAAAAGAAGGAAGAATTGGTTTTGATAGGAGGTGACTTAAATGCCTGGACTGGCGAGCAAGGGGGATGGATTTGGGATGAAGTAAAGGAGGCATATATGAGGAGCTCCAAACATAGGGAGATAGACCGGGAGGGGAGGAAGTTACTAGACATAATAGGAGAAACCGGATGGTTTATATGTAATGGCAACATGAAAGGAGATGAGAAAGGAGAGATTACATTTATAGGTAAGGGAGAAACAATCATAGACTACATCTTGGCAGAAGAAAGAATGAGTAATATGATATGCAGTATGAATGTAGGGAATGAGATAGGGTCAGAACACTTCCCAGTAATAGCTACACTGAAAGGTGGCGTCCATAAGCGTGGCAGAGGGAGAAAGGAAAGAGGGGGGGAAAGGGACACGAAAATGGGAGTCTGGGGGGTAGATAAATTAAAAGTGTTTGAACAGAAGATGGAAAAGGAGAATATTAGATATGAAAAGGAGGAGGGGGTAGACTCGTTAATTAAAAGGTTGAAAGGGTCGATTGAGAAGGTGAAGAATGAGATAGGTACAAAAGAAGGAAGAGAAGAGGGAAAGAGAGGCTGGTGGGACGAGGAATGCAGGGAGAGTAAGGAGAGAATGAAAGAGTCTGTAAAAAAGTGGAGGAAAGGAGAAATAGAGAAGGCGGAGTACAACAGGAGAAAAAGAGAACATGAGAAGATGCTGGAAGGGAAAAAGCAAAGGGGAAAGGAGAAATACAAGGAAGAAGTAGAAAAAGCAATCAAAGAAGGTAGGGTCTGGGATGTGATAAACAGGGAAAGAGGAGGAAGGAAGGGCGTGAATGAAGAAATAGAAATGGAGGAATGGATGGATTATTTTAAGGGTCTGTTAGGGGGAGAACAAAATAAGATCAAAGGGGAAAATAGAAAGACAGTCCAGGGAGAAACGGAGGAAGCGAACGAAATAACAAGAGAAGAAGTAAATGAGGCGATAGATAGACTGAAAAGAAACAAGGCCACAGGAGAGGATGGTATGGAGAACGAAGCGATAAAGTATGGAGGAGAAGGGATTAGGGAAGTGATGTGGAGGATATGCAACAAGGTCTGGAAAGGAGAAGGGTGGCCGGAGGAGTGGATGACAGGGCTGGTAGTACCGCTTGTTAAGAAAGGGGAGGGTAAGAAGGTAGAAGAGTACAGAGGGATCACTCTCATGCCAGGGGGCTATAAAATATACACAGAAATTCTAAGAAAAAGGTTAGAGAATCAGATAGAAGAGAAGCAAAGTATCCCACACAACCAGACGGGATTTAGAAAAGGGATGGGGACAATAGACAACATTTACGTACTCAACTACTTGGTTAACAGAAACTTAGGGAGAAAAAGAGGGAAATTAGTCGCTTTGTTTGTAGATTTCAAAGCAGCTTTTGACTCAGTGAATAGAAAAGTGCTATGGCAGGCAATGAAAGAGAGGGGAATAGAAGAAGGGCTGGTGGAGAGGATAAAGGAAATTTTTACTGAAACCAGGATTAGGGTGAAGATACGCGGGGAAAAAGGGGAGGTTTTCTGGACAGGAAGAGGTCTAAGGCAAGGGTGCCCGTTGAGTCCACTACTTTTTAATTTGCTGCTGGCAGACCTAGAGGAGAAGCTAAAGGAGAAAGGGAAAGGGGGGACGATCCTGGGTAATAGCAAACTATACTCCCTAGCATACGCGGACGACGTAGTTCTAATAGCAGAAGATGAGAAGGGGATGAACCTAATGATAAGAATTTTCGAAGAATACGTGGGAACAAAAGAACTGACGGTGAACGTAGGGAAGACCAAGGTGATGTGCTTCAGAAATAAAAAGACCAAAATAGGTTACGTTTGGAAGATGAACGGACAAACAGTGGAAATTGTGGAGGAGTTCTGTTACCTAGGTTTTTGGTTTGAGTCAGGAGGGGGAAACGATTTGCAGGTGAGGAAAAGAATCGAAAGTGCGAGTAAAGTAATGGGCCAAGTATGGGGTATAGGAAAGAGAAGGTTCAAGGACGATTGGAGAATGAGGGTTTGGTTGTTTGATGCGTTGGTTTGGGCGGTGTTGTGTTATGGAGTGGAGGTTTGGGGATGGAAGGAACATAGGAAAGTGGAAAGCATACATGAGAGATTTCTGAGATGGGTAATGGGGGTCAGTTGGAGTTGTCCAGGATACATGATAAGGGAAGAACTAGGAAGGGAAAAAATGGTAACTAGACAAATTAAGAGAGCCTGGAGGTTTGAAGAGAAACTGAAAAGGGGGGAGGGGAGCAGGATAGCACAAGTATGCTTGGACGAAGTTCGGAACAAGGAGACGAGAGGAAATTTGGGAAACTCGAAATGGGAGGAAGAAAGGACAAAAATGAGGAATGTTTGTGATATGCAGGAAGGGGTTCTGGATTGGCAGAACATAGAATTAGAGCTATTAGTAAGACAAGGAGAAGAGAGATGGAGAAAGATTATGGATTCGAAGTACAATAGATGGTATATGATGGTCAAAGGGTTGACGGAACCAGAATATTTGCAAAAGATGAAAAAGGAAGACAAATGGAATAGGGTGGTACGGTTTAGAATGGGGGAAGGAGTGAGATCTTGTAGATATTGGATGGATGAAGAGGATAATTTGTGCAGAGTATGTGGATACGAGGTGGAGTCATGGGCACATGTGTTAGAGAGGTGTACAGGAGAGGAAGATGGACAGTTGAGTGTGGATGAGTGTGTGAGATGGATCTTGGATGGTAATGGACAGGGAGTGATGTGGATGAAAAAGCTGGAAGAAATAAGAGAAAGTAAGGGAACAGGGCAGAGCCAAACGGGTAATCCTCTGTGAAGGAAAGTCACTAGAAAAATGGTAAATTTTAAATCGTTGAAAATGCAATTGATGGTAAGAGAAAACGGAAGCCCTGGAAGGTCGCTCATACTTAGATTTGTAGAAAGTTAAGAATAATAGTATTAATATGACTGTTAGCATGTAAGGCGAAGATTTAGAATATAAGCAGCGAATAAGTTAGACTAAGGATGAAATGTAAAGATATGTACAGGGAGCGGAGGCCCTCAAACCCGTAAAAGGGAGAGATTAAATATACATACATACATACATACATCTAAATTATTAGAGAGTTGCGCCGACAGACTTTAGACCGGCGGCGGCGATTTGAGCAATTTTGATGGGCAGCGGGCAGCGCGACACGACGTCGCGCCGCCTTCTTCGCTTCTCGGCGCGCCGAGAGGGGCCGCACGCAGTGAGTAAAAATGACTTTTTTGGTTAAAAATAACGTACAGCCCATAAATATTTACCAATTTGGACAATAAAAATTTGAAGAAAAAAAACTGATGAGATTTCGAAAAGAGTTGTCCAGCCTGATTTTTAAATGAGGATTTACATTTTTTTTATAAATAAACAAATATGACGAAAAAATGGCCATTTTTTCTATTTGACGTTCCCGGTGGACGCCAATAACAGGAAAATTGTTGAAATTGCCTAAGTGTCATAGAGTAACATTAGTTAACGATGTTGCAATTTTATATAATAAACAAACAAGTTTTTTATAACAAAATTATTTGTTGGAAGAATTTTTTCTACGATTATCGATAATTTTACGTTTTTTTTTTAAGTTCTATTAGAAGAAATTTGGATGAAAACAATATAATGATGAAGACATTTCTTCTTAAGATTACTATTGTTAATTTTAAAAACAAATTTAATGAACAACTGCATTAATCAGGCATTTGTCGACAGAAAAATTCGTTTTCTTCTAAGTCAACATTTTTAATTCGGAACTTTATGATAATTTCCGCAAAATTCATAATTTTTTTATCAATTTTATGACTTTTTAAAATAAATGTAACAAACAAATGCATTATTCGGGCATCTGTCAATAGAAAAATTGTTTTTTTATATGCTAGTCTTTTGAATTGGAAACTTAATGATAATTTCATTAACACTCATACTTAGTTGATAAATTCTATGATGTTTTAAATAAATTAAATAAACATATACATTATTTTGGTATTTGTCAACGAAGAAGTTTTTTTTTCATTCTCAGTCCTTTCAGTTTAAGTTTCTCAGAATTTTTCCGTCGTCAGATGCCCCAATAATGCATTTTTTAATTAAATTTGTTTTGAAAAATCACGAGCTTATTCATCAAATTATAAATTTTGCTAAAATCATCATAAGGTTTCTAATTAAAAAAATGGACATAAAAAAAAGAATTTTTCTGCCAAAAAATGCCTGATTAATGCACTTTTATATTAAATTTGTTTATAATATTAACAATAATAATCTTAAGAAGAAATGTCTCCATCATTATATTGTTTTTATCCAAATATCTTCTAATAGAACTAAAAAAAAAACGTAAAATTATCAATAATCGTAGAAAACATTCTTTCAACAAATAATTTGTTTACAAGAAATTTGTTTGTTTATTATATAATATTGGAACATCGTTAACTAATTGTTAGAAGTTAGGCAGGTGAGGTGGTGAAATAAAAAGACCATCAGTCCAGTTGATCAAGAAACAAAAAGTTCTATTTAATATGACCGCAGGCTCTACAACTGACACATGCACTCTCACTGAGACTCGGCGTAAAACTGGCTCAAAACCAGCCGTGACACAGTGCGCAGCACTACCGCACATTCGCTATAACTCATACACAAGAGACGTGTATCAGATATATGAATATATGTACGCATATATTCCAACACTCCCTCTCAATGAAGTCTCTTTGTGCCAAAAAAATAATCTCAAACAAAGCAGTTCCTCTATTAAGCAATAACGGAAATTAACATGTAAATGAATTACTATACACGGAAAAAAAAGTGCTGGAAATTGTCATTGACCGAGTCTGTGACTTAAGGATAGGTCTAAAAGCATATGGAAATTTGAAAATATTCTATTGGAAAATCATGCAAATAGTGCTTGAAGAAATAAAAGACTTCTTAAATTGCGTCCAGCATAGTCAGTAAAGCTCTCCTAGACTCCATCAACAAAATATCACAGAAAAATTTGTAAGCCGTTCAACACTCCAATATTAAATAATAAATAAAAAATAAGAAATTATTTTTTAAATTTATAATATAATTATCTTCAACTTATATATTTATTTAAATATTATTATGACATACACAATTATTACTTATATCAATCGCTCGCTTTTTACGCTCTAAAAAATCGGACGCACGCTGCGGGGATTCGAACTACCTATCCTCTAGACACGAGACTAACGCAACTCATTCCTAACCGCGCAAGCCCCTCGGCTAATCGATCGGGCTGAAAACACAGTAAAAAATCTTGGCGTTCTGCTACAGCTGAAAACTGCGTGGCCACGTAAAAAGAATTTTTCATCACGCATGCACGGAATATGCCATATTTCACATCTGTTTTCCGTGCGCATTGTGGCATATTGCGCATGCCGTGCGAATAGCGTGCGTTCTACAATGATCGCACGCTGCTCCGTGTTTTAGAAGAAATATCGAACGCTCCACCGTGTTTTAGTAAGAAAAATCACACGCTTCGCCGGGTTTTCATGAAACAGACGCAACTAACCTTCTACTAACTTCAACGTTATCATCTTCAAAATGTCAACAACAGTTTTTTTTTGTGTCGTGGCTGCAAGAAGTAAGTAGAAAAAAATGACAAATAGTATTGATATATGATTAATATGAATATTCATATTGATTATATGTAATCATAATAAAAAAAACAACCTATTAGATCTAAATATTATACTTAAATATGCCCACAGCAGGTTTCAGGTTAGGTGCGTTTGTTTCGTGAAAACACGGCCAATTCTCCATCGGCACCTGAAATTATCTTTTTGATTGGGGTGTTTTTCCTCTCGGGGTGCTCCGCCCCCGAACCCCCCGACCCCCCTCCCCCACCGACGATATTCCGTACTCGCTTCGCCCGTGCGGATAAATTACAAAGAATGCATATTCCTCACATTAGTGATGAAAAATAGTGTGTGCAACTTGTGTGGTACAGTTGCATATTCCGCCACTTGGGCGTTCATGGCGCACTCGCTGCGCCAACGGCGCCCGCGTGCGCAATATGCAACTGTACCCCACTCGTTACACAATGTACTATTAGTGAGGACTGCGAATAAGACAACTTGCTGCAAGACTGACTTTGCATAAAAAATTAAACACATTGTTTAAACAATTTTTTTTTAAATGGAAAAATATCATTTTCCACGGAAAATTATTTTTTGCCCAAGGGATGATTTTACGTGAATAAATAAGTTTTTCCTTAATTTAAACTAAAATTGTTTGAATATTTTTTTCAAATTTGTGAGACATAGCATAAAAACTAATTGCACCGTTCGATTCTATGGAAAAAAAATGAAATCCATGCAATGGAAATTTTTTTCAGAAAATTTCACATGTACTATAAATATTTACAAAGTACATACTGCGGCATATGATAAGATTTCTGTTTAAAAATTAAATTGAGTTATTCTTATTTTTTAAATTAAAGAATTTGATTCCAGATTGAAGAAATTGATAACAAGTCAACAAAAAATCAAACTTTTTGTCTCTTGTGCACTTTTTGTGAGACGCACTGTTTATAAGTTGCAGCGTTATAAAAAATTTATTTTAATAAAACTGATATATTTACCAAATCATATCAATAAATTCTTGATAAACGAAATTTTAAACTTAGGAAAAAACTCACTTGCGTTTACACTCTTAAAAGATGGAAGAAATATTGAGATTGACTCGAAAATACTATTTATAGATTGTTATTAAAAAATGGTTATTTTAAATGAAATTTTTGATGAGAAATAACAATTTCAACAGCAATCCACGAAAATTATTTTAGATTATATATCAGAATAATAAATGTTGTTAAATAAATAAGGATATTGTTTAAATAATGATTGTGTATCTTTTTGAAAAAAATAATCCAGATATTCAATTCTAATGAGCATTTTTTTTCTAAAAGAAAGAAGTTTCAAGAAGTATTAGTGTTGACTCGAGTAACATTTAAGCAACTTTTTATTATTTATTACAATTATAAATAAGAAGATGGCTATTATGTAAATGTTTTTGTAATGAAAAACAAACACATTTTATTCTATTATCAGGCGCATTCTTATATTTTATTTCAATATTTTTATAAAAATTTTATATACAGAAATACGAACTTGAAAATAAAATCTGCTTACATCCAGTTTCTTGCAATGTAATAATAGCCATCTTCTAATTTATTTCGAATAGAAATAAGTGTATTATAAGTAATATCACGAAGATTGAGAAAGACGTAGGAATACCTAATACCACTGAAAATTGTGAAGCCTGTAAATGTTCATTTAAGAAACAATCGTACAACTTTGTTAAATGAATTGGATATCTAACAGAATAAAGTAGCAAGTGAATAACATTTTTCACCTCATCTAAATCTTGGAGATTTAAATCCTTTATGCAGCCAGTTGTAAAAATTTGTTTATAATTAATATCTTAATATCTTTATGCGTTTTACAATTACTTTTTGTTGTACATAATTTATTTGCACATTTATTCATTTTAAATAAGCAAGCTAATGATAACCAATTTAGTTGTCGACTTGAATCATCATCCAGTGTCTACTTCACTCCCCTAACAGCACCGAAACTTGGGTGAATGTTGTGTACAAGTCTCCCAATGTTGGTGCCAAGCTTGTGTCAAGCTTGGGTGAGAATCAGGGACTGGGAGCGAAATACTGGGTGAGCGCTCCAAGCGTTCCTGACGCACTCCTCGCCTGTTCATATTTTCCCAGTCTTAGGAACTTAAAGATCCGTTCGCGCTACCCGACGTAGGAAGAGTCGTGTGGAGAGCAGAGAGGGAATGGTCGTGGCTAGCCGAACACTAGGCAGCTCTCAACGCGTTCGGACCACGCGAACGCGTAGCAAACGGTTAGGCTAGCAGATGTGGACCGACGTCAGAAATCGTGTTCGAGATCACCACTGCCGACCGCCTACTCTTGCTCCCAGAGAGGTGCTCCCCGTCAGGCAGCATAAAACAGTTACACGAGAGCTAATCCGTGATGAGGAGAAGAGTTTCTGCGTCGTGAACGCTCCTTGCACAATATATATTTCACCAGGTGGCGCTGCGTCACATTCTATACAGTTCAATACATAATATCAACTAATATCATTCTTGGGCTTTATTTGAACTTCAATTTTCAATTGTTATATTACATATGATCTGAAACAGTACTAATCATCTATCTTATTTGAATTATAAACTATTAGTGTTTATATACGAGAACATTTGATGACTGAAGAAATACGGAACAACAAATGTTTTATAAATACAAATACTAAATATTGTCCTCCAAATGAAAACTTATAAGTTTCTCTTAGCATTTCAAGATTTTTTACACATGCTTTTGGTCACTTTCTAATTTTAAACCGATGAATTTAGAAGTACATACAGGCACAATGTTGTAATGGAATTTTTAACTCAATAAGAATTTACAAACTTATATAGTTTTCAACATCTTCAAAAATGAGTTCTCTCTCGTATTCCGTAAAGCAGGGTAGTCTTGAAGCGTACATAATACATAATATATAATACAAATGTTAGTATGACTTTAATAATTCTACTAAATTCTATTATATTTCTCAGAAAATTATATTTTTCAAAGTGTATTGACAGGAATAGCAGTTGCTTTTTTCTAATACTGTTTCTGATATAAGAAAAAGAAGGGAAAATCAGGTATTCACAGGAATTGAATTTTTCAATCCTATTCTATTCAAGCCTTCTTACCGGGATTCTGCCCAAGGAGAAAAAGTTTCAACCAAAAAGTGAATCTTTCAACCAAGTAGTTTTTAAACAAACTTCTTGAATTTGTAAGCCAAATAGGCGAATTGTCTCGAAAACAGTCGCATT
>CAKNXH010055501.1:58-11392 GCA_932178445.1 Andricus quercusramuli
TATTCTATTCTATTCTATTCTATTCTATTCTATTCTATTCTATTCTACTTTGCTCTATTTTATTATATTCCATTCTCTATCATCCTATTTCATTATATACCATTCTATTCTATGCCTCTATAATATTTTCTATTCTGCTTAATTAATTTTCATTTGTAATTATTCAATTTATGTTCAATTTATATTTATATTCAACTAGCTTCTCATAAGCCTTGAGTTTAATAAATATATGATTTTTAACCGCATAAATGAATCTTCAGCTACAATTTTGAATCTTCAACAACAACAAAAATAAATTTCAAACGAGTTTTTTTACCTAAAAAGCTTATTCTATTATATTCTATTCCATTTTAATATTTTCAGTTCTACTTTATTTTGTTCTATTTCTATTGTATTTCTATTAAATTTCTATTATATTTTCATGGCTATTTTTATAGAAATATAAATAGAAATATCTATTCCATTCTAATAGTTTCTATTCTACTTTATTCTTTTTTATTATATTCTATTCTATTCCATTATAATATTTTATATTCTGCTTCATTATTTTACAATCTGCTTTATTCTATTCAATTATATTCTATTATTTTCCATATTTTATTCTATTTCATTATATTCAAATCTATTCCACGCTGTTGCATTATATTCCATTCCATTTCATTCTATTCAATTCTATTCCTTGCTATTGTATTCTATTCCGTTATATTCCATTCTATTCTATCCTATTCTGTTCAATTCTATTCCATTGTATTCTATTATATTCCATTTTATTTCATTCTATTCCATTCTATTTTATTCCATCCCATTATAATCTTTTTTATTTTATTCAATTTTATTCCATTCTACTCCCTTCTATTCTATTGTAATATTTTCTATATTTCATTTCATTCTATTCCATTCTATTCCATTCCATTATATTACATTACATTGTGTTCTATTCTATTGTATCCCATCATAATATTTGATTATATTCTATTCCATTCTTTTCCATTCTATTCTACCATATTCCATTCTATCCCATTCTATTCTAGTTTATTCCATTCTATCTCATTATATTCCATTCTATTCCAGCAACAAAACCACATTTTGCGATATTGCATTGTCAACAAAATACATCAATTTTTATATAGAAAATGTCAACTTTGAATAAAAAATTTACTAGTTGAATTATCAATTTAAAATAATATTCAACAACAATAAACAAATTTCAACAAACTAGTTCAATTTTTCATGGAGAGGATAAATCTTCTACCAAAAAAGACGGTATTTTAACAAAATACATGAATTTTCAAATAAATAAATTATTAATGATAAGTTTGAACCTAGTAAATAAATTTGCAAATAAAATTTTAGATCTTAAAAAATATTATCTCCGAAGAAAGTAGTTTAACCAAAAATAGTTAACAAAGTAGCTAGATTTTCAACCAAAAAAGGTGAATTTTCAACGAAGATTTGTGATTGTCTATTAAAAAAGCCGGATTTTCAATGAAATAGATGAATTTTTATTTTAAAAAAAATTTATTTTAAACAAGATAAATGAATTTTCAACTTTTAAGCCAGTAGTTGAATTTTCAACCGGAAAGATACTTTCTCAACAAAGCAAATGCATTTTCAACGAAAGAGTTGCATTTTCAAGCAAAAAGACATATTTTCAATCAAGAAAATAATTTTTTTACAAAAAAAAAAATAATTTTCTACCAAAAAAATTAATTTTGAACAAAATAAATGAATTTTTAACTAAAAAAATTAACTTTTAACAAACTACCTAAATTTTTATCCAAAAAGGTGAATTTTCAACGAAGAAGTTTAATTTTCTATTTGAAACCGCCGGATTTTCAATCAAATGCATGAATTTTCAACTAAAAAAAAATCAATTTTCACTGGTTTGAAATGCATTAATTTTAAAAAAAAATCAATGTTCAACTATACATTTTTATTTTTTTTTCAATTCTATTCTATTTTATTCTATTCAATTATATCCCATGCTTTTTCATTCTATTTCATTCAATTCTATTATATTCCATTCTATTCCATTCTATTCTTTTCGGTTCCATTCTATTCCATTCTATTACATTCGTTTCTATTCTTTTCCATCCTATTCTATTCAATTTTATTCCATTATATTTGAATATGTTCCATTATGTTCTAATCTAAACCATTATATTCCATTCTATTCCAGTCTATTCCATTCTTTTCCATTTTATTCTATTATATTATATGATGTTCCCTTCTATTCTATTCTATCAGTTCCTATATTCCATTCCATTCTATTTCATTCTATTCCATTCCATTCTATCCTATTATATTCCATTCTATTTTAAAATATTGCATTATGTTCTATTCTACACCATTCTATTCCACTCTATTCCATTCTATTCCAATCTATTCCATTCTTTTCCATTTTATTCCATTATATTATATTATGTTTTCTTCTATTCTATTCTATCGGTTCCCATATTTCATTCCATTCTATTTAATTCTATACCTTTTTTATTCTATCCTATTATATTCAATTCTATTCCATTCTATTTTAATATATTCCATTCTGTTCTATTCTGCACCATTCTGTTCCATTCTATTTCATTCTAGTGCAATCTATTCCATTCTTTTCCATCTAATTCCATTATATTATATTATGTTTTCTTCTATTCTATTCTATCAGTTTCTATGTTCCACTCCATTCTATTCCATTCTGTTCTATCCTATTCTATTCAATTCTATTCCATTCTATTTTAATATATTCCATTATGTTCTATTCCATTCTATTCCATTCTATTCCAATCTATTCCATTCTTTTCCATTTTATTCCATTATATTATAGTATGTTCCCTTCTATTCTATTCTATCAGTTTCTATATTCCATTCCATTCTATTTCATTCTATTATATTCTGTTCCATTTTTCCCCATTCTATTCAATTCTATTCCATTTCATTCTATTCCACTCTGTTTTTTTTCCAATTCTGTTTATCATAAATTTTAAAGTAAAATCTTGAATCCTCAACCAACAAAAAAAAAATGTTGTACTATGTCATTCAAATTTACTAGTTGAACGTTCAACCAAAAAAGTTAAACTTTTGAACCAACAACACCGATTTTCTATAAAATAGTTAAATTTCATAAAAAAATTTTCGATTTTGAAGCCAAAGAGACGAATTTTCTACCAAAGAGTTTCCAACCCGAAAATATAGATTTTCAACAAAAATAATGGATCTGCAACCAAAAAAAATAATTTTTATAGAATTTTCAATAAAATAATTAAATTTTCAACTGAAATAACGAATCTATAATCTGTTAATTGACCAAAATTATTAATTAACTAAATGTAATAGCAAGTAAATCATGTTAATTTATATTTGAAAAATGTTTTTTTATAGTAAAACTTTTTTCATTAACATAAATAAAAGTTTATTCAAAAACATCAAAGATTTTTTGACTGAAGGCGAACCCATTGACCTATAACAATAATGATTATCATAATAATAAAATTTAATTTTACTGCGAAGTAAGGAAATTATGGTCATTTATTAAATTTGACAAATGAGTTTCTTATGGTAAAACTTTCTTCATTAATGCAATTCAAACTTGATGAAAGAATCAAAAAGAATCGTTCCTTCGAGGCGAATCGATTGACCTATAATACAAAAATACATTTTATTGAAGAATAAGGAAGTTATGATCATATTATTTGATAATATATTATTTAAGGTAGATTTTTTTTATTTACATAATTTAAACTTGATCTAAAAAAACTAATTAATAAAAAAAATTAAACCAAATGTTATTTTTCCATTAGAAGAAAATTCTTTTATAAAATTTATTTGGTCAATTTTCAATGAATAAGCCTAGTCCCCAGAATTTTTTAATTCTAAAAAATTTCTAAAAAATTGATTTTTGAAAAAACGACCTCATACGATTTAACCAAAGACGATTTCTACTAAAAAGATTAATTTTCAAACCATAAAAATGAGTTTCCAGCAAAAGATTTAAATTTTCAAGCAAGAAAGATTTTTAGACCAGAAATTTTTTTTAAACTGAACTGTTGACTTTTGAAGATAAAAAAAGTTGAATTTCAAGCCAAAAAAAAATTAATTTTCTACGAAAAAGTTCAATTTTCACCCCGAAAATATAAATTCTTAAGTAAAAATTTAATTTTTTACTGAACTATAGAAATTTTCAGCAAATAAGATAAACTTTCTACAAACGAATTTAATTTCCAATTCAGAAATGTGGAATTTGAAGAAAAAAATTTAATTTTTTAACAACATGCTGGATTTTAAACCAATTGGATAATGTTTTAAACAAAAAAGATCAGTTTTTGAACTTAAAAGACAAATTTTCTATAAGAAAGCTAAATTTCGAATCAGAAAATATTTTTTAGTCAATGATGGAGAAAAATAAATCAAATTGTTGAATTTATAAACAATAATTTTTAACAATATAATTGAATTTACAGCAAAAAAACAGACATTTCTAAAAATCAGTTGAGTTTTTAATTCGATAATACGAATTTTGAAGCAAATAATTATTAATTTAACAAAAAGTTGCATTTCTGAAATAAAAGATGATATTTCTCCTAGAAAGATGAATTTGCAAACCGAAAAAAAATAATTTTTTAAAAATAAAATCAATGTTCACACAATCAGTTGATTTTTCACCAAAGAGCTTAATTTTCAAACAAATAGTCAAATTGCCTACCAAACTGTTAAAATTTCATGCCAAAAAAAATATAAGTTTTTAACAAAAATGTTAATATTTTGCCAAATTGTTGAATTATCGAGCAACAAAAATTATTTTTTTTTAACAATTGAATTTTTCATTCGAAAATATAAATTATGAAAAAAAGTTGATTTTCACCATTTTCCAACCAAATTGTGAAATTTTATACCAAACTGTTAAAATTTCAAGCCGAAAGATGAATTTTTCATAAAATAGTTAATTTTTTACAAGTTTTCAATCAAATTAGTTGAATTTCGAATTCAGAAATATCATTTTTTAATAAAAAAAAGGAAAAATTAAATTCTCAGATTAAAAAAAAATCAATTTTCAACTTGAAGAAATGTATTTTCTAAAAAGTAGGTCAATTTTTAACAACAAAAAAAAGAAAATTGTTTAATTTTCAACTGAAAAAAAGAATTCTCAGCACTATAGTTATTTAGACAAAATTAATTTTCAACTGAAAAAAATTTATTTTCTACAATATAGTTCAATTTCAAATGATGAAAAAATAAATTTTTTAACGAAACATGTAATAAATAATTGATCATTAAAATTATAAAAATTTCAATTCAAAATGAAAAACATTTTTATTTATCGAAAAAAGACGAATTTTCAATTAAATATTTTATTTTTCAAGTTAATTGTTGAAAACAAATATAAACATTAAACAAGAATGGAATAATAAATTTTGAAGTAGAACAATTAATTTTTGACAAAAAAAATGAATTTTCAGGAAAATATATCAATTTGTATTCAAAATATTTGGATTTTCACTTAAAAAAGGTGAAATTTTAAACGAGAAAGTTAATATCAATTTTCAAAAAAAAATCGAATATTTAAATTTTCAGTTGGAAAGATGAATTTTCAATTAAAAAAATTTATTTTCTACAAAAAGTTCAATTTTTAACAGAAAAAAAAATTTTCAACGAAACATGTAATAATTGATATTTCAATTTAGAGAAATTCTAATTCTAAATCAAAAACTGCTGAATTTATCGAAAAAATACGAAATTTCAATCAAGTAGTGGATTTTTCAACTAAAAAGAATTTAATTTTAATGAACAAATATATATCAAATTCCAATAAAAAATTGAAAAATTGAATTTTCAGTTGAAAAAATCAATTTTGAACCAAAAAAATGTATTTTCGACAAAATAGTTTAAATTTAAATCAAAAAGGTGGATTTTCAACTAAAAAATTAATTTTTAACAAAGTAATTACATTTTTAACCAAGTAATTGAATTTTCAATGAAGAAGATTAATTTAAAAATATATGGATTTTTAAATTGAAAGAAATTAAATTTCTTTTAAACAATTTTTGGTGACAAATTACCAACCCGAAAAGACTAATTTTTAGCAATAAAGTTAATTTTTACTTAATAATAAGAAAACCAAGAATCCTGAAATAAAATTTGGACAACCCACTCTTAGATGTCTCAATTTAAATTTAGAAAATAAATAAATTAGAAATAGGAAAGAAAACTGTAATTTCCAAATCCTCTTCATTTTTTTTTGGCTTTTTGAATTTTTCAAAAATCAAAATCAAACAAATTTTTTTTTTAATATACCAACATTTCTGGGAGGATTAAATTCCTCAAAGGCGTAAGAAAGCCAATTCTGAATGAGTCTCTTAAATAAATAAATTTTTTATCTGAACTAATAAAGACAGAATTGGAATTTTAAAAAAATTCGATTTCAAATTTTCTTCAATTATTATAAACAATTTATTTATAAAAAAAATCCAACAGCATATCACTTTGATATAGAAAAAATTATTTTATCTTGAAACAAATGTAATTTATCACTAGAATGGTATTTGTAATAAAAACTGTGATAATTTAAAAAAAAAATTATTTTTTATTGTTCAAACAAATTTTTTAATAATATCTGTGACGATAAAATAGATTTTAAACCATTTTTCCTCAACTTCGTTATTTCCATCCGAACACTGACTTTTATACAGTGTCAGATGGTCTGCCCATGAAACTTGATAGGTTCATAAATTTTTTATAAATTTATGATTTTTTGTAAATTTTCAAGTTAGATTTTTCGTTATTAATACCATTCTGATAATAAATTACGAGTTTGAAAAAAATAGTTTTCCTGGATCTAATATACTGTTGAATTTGTTTAAATAAATTGTTTATAATAATTAAATACAATCTATAATAAAATATTTGTGATTTTTAAGTTGTCTTCATTAGTGCTGACAATCAATTACTTTATTTTAGAGATTTAATCCGAGATAAAAAATCATATTTTTGAAATTAACAATTTTCCCGCTATTTTTTAAAAAGTATTGTTAAAAACAAAAATAAATACAAAAATTTGCTTCCCTGGTGGAAAAAATTTTTACAACAAATTAGAACATTTCTACAATTGTAATTTTTTTTTAATCTGTACTTTTTAAAAAAATTAAAAAAGTTTAACAATAAAATACAGTTAAATAAAAATAGCTAATTTTTCCCCTGTTTTTTCTTGAAGGAAATTAAAAAAATTAACAATAAAGTATAATTTTCTACAATTCAAAAATTTGTATAACTTTTTATTAATATTTTTTAAAAATATTTTACATTTTTTGTAAGAAACTATAATTTGAAAAAAATAATACAGTTTTTCCAAGAATATTATTATTCTACAAAACAGTTGATTTTTTAACCCGGAAATATGATTATTTATAAACAAAAAATCATTATTTTCTACAAAAAAAAATAATTTTCAATGTGAAAATATGATTTTTCAATAAGAAAGTTAACTTTCAACCAAATTCTTGAACTTTCAAGCGAAAAAGACGAATTTTGGATAAAACAGTTGGTTTTTTAAATCCAAAAATAGGTGAATTTTTTATAGAAATTTTTTATTTTGAACCAAGGAAGTGAAATTTTAACAAAACGTCTCTTATTGAGCTTTGAGAAAATCCAAACTAATTTAAAACTGGAAAATATTTTCAAAAATAAGAAACTAAATTTAGATTCTAAAGGTTTCCCAATAAAATTTTGAAGCTTTTCTAGGATCTTTGAAGGTTTTGAGAAAATAAAAACACTTCTCAAGTTTGCTGGGACAATTTAAAATGATGAATTTTTTTTTTTTTTTTTTTTTTTTTTTTAGGAGTCCTATGTCGGCACAGTGAGAGTTCTTGTCGGAAGCAGGGTGTAAATAGGTTAAATGGTGATGTAATGCCTCTAATCAAATACCACGATCCTTTATCTACAATTCAAATCTTCTCAAAATGGTGGTCCTAAGTCGGCACCCCCTGGTCCTGTGTCGGCAAATTTTTTTTTTAGCTCAAATGCAAGAAAAAAGGCAGATTTTGTAACTTTTAGAAAGAAATGAACAAATTCAAACCATTAACAATAAAAAATCATGTAGAATAGTGTCAAACTTTATTTATAGGATGAAAACATTTCTCCATTACAATAATCTTCAAACATGCAGTCCAGGCAAACTAAAAAAACAACAAGAGACGAGTGACATGAAGTTGAAACACAATAAAATGAAATAACACAAGAATAATAACACAAAAAAAAAGTGCCGACTTAGGACCACCTGTTTGCTGCCGGCTCAGGACCACTACGAATGTTTACAATTTGGTAAAAATTTGAGTTAGT
Organism: Andricus quercusramuli; assembly: GCA_932178445.1. Taxonomy (NCBI): domain Eukaryota; kingdom Metazoa; phylum Arthropoda; class Insecta; order Hymenoptera; family Cynipidae; genus Andricus; species Andricus quercusramuli. Next base: position 8,384 of record CAKNXH010055501.1, read on the forward strand.
TTAAGAGATATTTACAATTTTTGAGAAGATCCAAATTTAATCTGAAACTGGAAAAGACTTCGAAAAATAAAAAACATTCGAAATAAAATTTTGAAGCTTTTTAAGGATCTTCAAAGGTTTTAAGAAAATAAAACAATTTTCTCAAGTTTGCTGGAAAAATTTGAAATTATTTTTCATTTTGAACAATTAATTTTAATAGAAAATCGGGAAATATTGAGAACAAAATTTTATGATCAATAAATAACAATTGAACAATTATTAATTTGAAAAACAATCGAGCAAGTTATTTGTGTATTTTATTCATATATTAATTATTATATTTATTATTATTATTTTATTTTCATTATTATATTATTTTGATTATATTTTTATTATTTCATTATTTATTTTATGATTTATTATATTATTTTATTATATTATTTATCATTTTATTAATATATTATTATATTTATATAATAATTCATATAATTTATATATCATTATTTATTCACTCAAATATATTTAGAAGTTTTGCAAAGATTCCAAATTAGTTTAAAACGTGAAAAAATTTTTAACCATTCAATACACAATGTAGATTTTTGAAGAATTCGAAAACAAAATTTATAAGCTTTTTAAGCAATTTAGAAGTTTCGTGAATGAATGAAAAATGTCTACCGAAAATCCTAGAAGTACTAAAAATGATTTTTTTTTTAAATTTAATTTCAAAAAATTGCTTCCTTTTTTTACATAAATACTAGAAAGTGGCGGTTTTTTCTAAAATCGTTCACTTCGCATCGCCTTTTTATTTATGAACAAATGATAAGTCAACCACAACAAAAATGATATTTCGAATGGTTTGTTTTAAGTGAATTATTTTTGCTCTTTTCCCAATGCTTGATAAAAAATTAATTTAAAGAAAAAAAGCTATTTTACACAAGAGGCAGAAATCGATATTAAATTGTTTAAACAATTATTTTTGCTGGAAATAATTAATTATTAAGTCACGCCTAATAAAAAATAAACGAACAGTTGAAAATTTCAGAAAAAACCGCAACATTCTACCAATTAGGCAAAGACAATATTATTAACAATGATAATAAATTGTTTAAACAATTATTTTGTTAACTTGAATTCATTATCACTTCATTCCGAATGAAAATTAGACAAAAAGCCAGAAATTACAAAAAACCCGCATCTTCCTAGAATTATTCAAATATAATATTATTGATAATTATAATAAATTGTTTAAACAATCACTATTGTTAACATTGATGAACTATCACTTACCTCTAATTGAAAATTGTAAACCAAATGGAAAATTTGTGAAAAAAGCGCGTCTTTCTAACTCTATTCTATGAGAAAATTGCTAAAAACAATAATAAATTGTTTAAACAATTCATGAAAATATCTAATTTCAAGTACAAAGTAATATTTTATGTTTTATAAACAATTCGCATTGAAGAAACCGCAAAAAAATCATAATTAGCGCCAAAAACTCGGAAAGCCCATTTTTTCACTTATGGGGTTTCTTTGGGACCCTATAAAACAGACTTATGGCAGTGATATTTGAAAAGTGATATATTATTAGGCGTATCGTTTCATACAAGATTTTATAAAATTGAACTTAAAATATTAACTCTCTTTTTTGTGAATCCGATATTAAAACTGAAAAGTGCATCTTGACAACAAAAACGTCATTCCCGTACGTGCGTTAAAAACCATTTTCGGGGTGACAAAAAAATTATAAAAACCATTCCGTTACTTGCTTGGCGGTGTATTCTTTCATAAGTAGGTGACTTTTCATAATTAAAATCTGTTATTTTTTTATAAACTTAAGAAGGTTAAACTTTAACATTCTTCTCGCGTCATTACCGTACGGTACAATAGAACAGCGTACGACTGATTATATGCGCATGCGCATGGATTCATTATTATTTTCTTAACTGCCCCTTTTGGATGTAAAATTTTTACATGTGATAAGATAAATTTCCGTTATGAAATATTTGATTCCTAATAATAATATGATTGCCACTGCAGGTGCTAGAATTTGCCTACAATTTGACCATTACCCATATACATGATCGCATCTTAATTTAAAATTATAGATCTATATTTTATAGATTTCTGTAAAAATAGTTTTAATTTTCTGTACTTGAATTCTAAATAAAGTAACAAAATACAAGAGATTGCTCCAGTTTCTTCTGTTGGTACCTCCTCCTTTTATTACCGGGCGTGGTTCCTTATGAAAAAAGACATAAAAGTCAAAGCCATACATAATATAATGGATGTGTCGGAATACGAAGTAGTCGAGGTAGTCGAGTGTCGAGAGAGAGTCAGAGAGTCAGAGAGTCGGGATGGGAGTCGAAAGTTGAGGGAGGCCGTTGTATGTACTTATTTCGCGGTTGCAAACAAACAAGCAAACAGGCAAAGCCAAGCCACTGCCGCTGTCGGAGTTGATGCGCTGAGAAGGGGTGAGTATTGGGGGTTGCAGTTTGGAGGGAGAGTTGGTTGTATCTAAATTTAGGATGGCCTGGGGTGGCCTCAAAGAGCGGCCGTATTTGAAACCGTCCTAGGGTGTCCTGGGGCGGTCAATTATAGGGTAACCTATGGTGGCCCAATGAGGCGTTCTAAAAGGGATGGGAATTTAATGCGAGTGTGATGAGAGTTGGATGGGAGCTGAAAAGGAGCTGGATTGGGTGCTGATTAGGAGATGTATGGGAGCTGGGTGGGAACTGAATGGAAGATGGAAGCAAACTGGATTTGAGTTTCATGGACGCTGAGTGGAAGCTGGATGGGTGTGGCATGGAAGTTGGATGAGAGCTGGATGGTTGTGGGAGGAGAGCTGGATGCTTGTGGAATGGCAGTTGGATGAGATCTGGATGGTTGTGGGATGGGAGTTGGATGCTTGTGGAATGGCAGTTTAATGAGAGCTGGATGGTTGTGGGATGGGAGTTGGATGCTTGTGGAATGGCAGTTGGATGACAGCTGGATGGTTGTGGGATGGGAGTTGGATGAGAGCTGGATGGTTGT
>CAKNXH010055502.1:0-21629 GCA_932178445.1 Andricus quercusramuli
AATTTTTGCCAGCTGTCAATGTAGTCATAAGGGAATACACCTTTTCTAGTTAAAAAATTGAATTCATTGTCATTTTCGCAAAATTTTCTGGTAATTGTTTTTTCACTGTCGTTGAGATATCGATGGGTCCTAAAAGAAACTACGCAACTCCCAACGACGGATAGAAACTACGTATCTGGCGCGCTCTATACTAAGTATACAAATTTCTATATACTTAGTATGGAGCGCGCCAGATACGTAGTTTTTATCCGTCGCTGCGAGTTGCGTAGTTTCTTTTAGGACCCATCGATATGAGGATGAGGTGAAAATACCCGCTTGTGAACCTTGGCCCGAAATGAGGAGATTCATCCCAACGAGTACATGGATGAAGATGAACCACCCATGCGTTGGAGAGGATATGAGGAGGAGGACCGTATGAACGAGTATGATGACGCATCAACGAATAGTGGGATATTCCCGGCATCTACTGTTCCGATTGACCGTAAGTTTTTCAATACAGTTTTTACAAATATTCCTAAGATTGCATAAAAATGATTTTTCAAAAAATATTTAAAAGATTTCGAAAAATTCACAAAGTTTTAAAAATAATTCAATGGTTTCGTAAAAATTTGCATATCTGCCTAAAAATGAATAAATAATTTGGTTGAATTTAGTATGCATTTTTTTCAATTTTCCTTTATGTTGAAAATTTAAGTACAATTTTTTACATTTTACTCATGAAAATTATTTGTTCACTCTTATAATTTAAAAAAAGTATAAACACACACTTAGTTTAACTAAATTCATTTTTTATTTTGAAACAGATAATTTGAAAGAAGAATAACGTTGAAATGTTTTATTTTCTATACTCTTTTTAAAATACCAGAAGCGAATACATCATTTTATCGATTGAAATATAAAAAATTCTACGTTATTTTTTCAACAAACAAGAGAATAAGACAAATTTTTTGTTACATTGAATCAACAAAATTATTCATTCATTTTTTTTAAATAGTTAATTTTAAACAAGAATATCTTACAAAATATCTCAACCTTTTTTCACTTTTAAAATAATAGAATTTAATGAATAATTTTGTTGAAGCTACTGTAGAGAAATTCTACTTTATATTTCAACGAAAAAGAGAATAGAAGAGATAAACTTTTTACCTTAATTTGATCAAATTATTCATTCATTTTTTAAAATATAATTCTAAGCAAGAATATCGTTAACATGTTTTATTTTTTATACTCTTTTAAAATGATAAAAGTGAACGAATAATTTTCATGGATAAAATGAAAAAAATTGTACTTAATTTTTCAATCAAAAAAGAAAATTAAAACAAAATTTGTACACTAAATTCAACTACATTATTCATTCATTTTTAGACAGATAATTTTTTACATGGATTATCATAAAAATGTTTAAATCTTGTTGAAAAATTCTGCTTCATATTTCAACGAAAAAAAAAAATAAAAGAGATCAATTTTCAACCTTCAGTTAATCAAATTATTCATTTATTTTTGGAAATATAATTCTAAGCATGAATACCGTTAAGCTGTTTTATTCTTTATACTCTTTTAAAATTGTTTAAAGTTGACACTTCTAAAAGAAATAATTTTGCTAGGTCAGGAGTATTCACAGAAGAATTGTGAGAGTTAATTAAAATTACAAATTTAATTCAAATTTTCAAAAACTTGTCAGACTAAGACCATTTAGAAAAAAACACACAGATCAATCACTCGTAATTTTAGACATTTTTGTAAGATCTTAAGTTCAATATCTTTTTAGATTCAAGTCAGACCATGAAGAAGTCCAGGAAGAGAATACACCGGAACCTTGGCGGCCGTGGCAAGAGCCAATCGATCTACAGGTTGGTGCTGGGCAGCACAAGCAACACCATCAGCAGCATGAGGCTGAATAACAACAACAACAGCAACAACAAGGCGAGAGAGAGTTTTTTCTATAGTTTATGAGAATTCACGATTTTACCCTAAATTTAACCTCCGGGGCGTCGAGTTTGAAGTAATAATTAATTAACTGAAAAATAGTCGGGCCGATGAAGTCGTTGAAATTTGTGAAAACGCGATTGGTTCTTTATATCATTATTTGATGAAAGAAGTAAGCGATAGTGAAAGAGTGGGTATTAAATGTAATACAGGTTATTTCAAGAAGGGTGGGGGTATATCTTTCAGTCGGGGTCGGGGGAACGTTCGTCTCACCCAGGCGGATGTTAAGAAACGATCGCTTTTGACGATAGGTAGTAAGGATAATTTAAACCTACGTCGTTCCATCGTAGCTGCTCGCATTCACGCCGAACGGGGGATACTTCGTTCCTGTGCGCTACACCGTAAATGGAAGTCGGTTCGTTTTCCGAATTCAACCGCCCAGACATCATTAGCCAGGCAGCTTGTTAACGATGCCCGGGAAATAATTCCTGAAAACGGTTGCGGGATCGAGGAAATACATAAATTTCAATTGCATCTTATCCCCGATAGGATTGCAATTATAATTGATGAATTTTCCACATTTGGAAAGGGCACAAAGTCCCCTTTGTATGACGGATCGACAATGATAACCGAAACAGGTCAAACTGTCCTACATAATCTCAATATCATGTTAAACGATAGACATTTTCCCCCCAATTTGAATTTAACATCGGCAGCAAGCAGTGTGGGTTTCTGCATTCCCTGTAACAAGGGTTATAAAAACCCGGCACGTCATCGATGCTCGAAAACGTGTGCTGCTTACCGCTCGACACCACCATATCAAACTAGTGCGGAAAATGTTCACATACCGCAAATTAAATGCAACGCATGCATCGGTATTTTTCATGGGCAAATTTGTTTCGAAAAACATCTGACCCCAAAATCTTCTTCCGAAAAAACTTCAATTTGTAATGCATTGCGCATTTGTACTGGTTGCACGCGATTCGTTAATATGTCATATGACAGAAACCACGAATGCGGGAAAAAATATTTCAATAGTTGCAAATGTCGGCGTAACGTTGATCACCAGTGTTTTATCGCACTTGTTTTAGATAAAGCCGTAACAAAAACAAAGAACGAACAGGCTTCGTTTTTTACGTTTTTGAAATTCAGCAGTGTGATAAATTACCTGGTGATCCTAATTTCAATGTACACAAGCCAAACCTCTGTGTTGCTCAAAAAGTTCGTACTGCGTGTATTCACCAAAAAAATATGAAAGAGATTTGCCAACATTTTGATTTTCGCCAACATGTTTTCGAAGGTGAAACTGCAGTCAATCAATTTGTGGCACTTGTCACAATGCAGCAAAATAAATTGAGTCAAATAATTTGCATTGCTTACAATGCAAAAGCTTTTGACACACAATTTATTTTAAAGTACCTTGTGAAAAAAAAAGATATAAGAATTCGCCCTGACATTGTAACGAATGGTACCAACATAATGCCGATGCAGGTGGGGCGTACAAAATGAATTGATAGCCTAAATTACTTACACATGCCATTGAGTAAATTGCCAAAGGGCAATTTACAAGGGTGTTCTACCTGCTTCCGAGTCTTACTCACCAGACGCTACGTCTGAGGAAGCTAGGAAAGAGTTTCTCGAGTGGTATGGGACCCTCGCAAAAGACCTTAACTATATATTCGATTTTTAAAAAGAAATTATCGAATATTGTGTTGCCAATATGACGATCTTACGTCGGGCATGCATGGCATTTCGAGACATTTTTAAAAAATGTGCCAATGTGTGCCGCTTTTCCAACAGTGTTACGATAGCATCGGCTCTCTTTCAAAAGTTATTCGAGGTTAAAGTCCAACTCTAAATTGTAAAAGATAATTTTTACAATTTTTTATATTCTATCACAAAATAATGGCTCAAAAACATGAAATATCTTATTTTTCGTAAAACTAATTGAATGTTTTTGGTAAAACAATAACATTTTTACGGAATATCGTAAGAAAACCCAATTTTATGAAACTCAATTTAAAAAAAAAATCTGAACTTTACTTTACCTGAATAATGACTTGAACAAAAAATTTGGAAAACGGTTGACCTAAAGGCCATCCCTGCAACTTCCCGCTAATTTCAGTCATTGAAAGTTTGCAATTAAGCCGCTGGTTGCGATGTTTATGAGCTCTTCGAGCTCAAAAATTCAATTTTTATGTTATTTTGAGCTCTCTGAGCTCAAACATAAAGCTTCTCAATGCTTTTGAGCTCTTTGAGATCAAAAGTCTGATGGTAGTTTAATGAAAAAGTATTTTTTTAATTTTCAATCTGCCATAACTTTTGAATGAGTCGACTTAGCAAAAAATCATATCAGACATTTTTTGTAGATCGCTAAAATCCCTACAAGAATAAGATTCTGTTTCCACTAGACAATTATTCGTTCAAACGCACTAAAAATCGGAAAAAAATTTAAAAAAATTCCTGTGTTATTTAAATGGGAAATCAAAAATCACAAATCGCCACCTTTTAATATCAATATTCAGAGCTCAAGCTTCACCAGAATTTTTGTTCTGTCATTTCTGACAATATTTTCATGGTATCTAAGGAAAAAAAATTAAAAGTTTTCTTTGGCCCACCCTACTACACATCCTACAATTCCATGGATGTTTTTGGCATGGGTCTGTCGCGTTTCAAAAAATTAATCGTGAATCTATGGTAAACTCAAAAGTGGTGATTCGTTAGACGAACGTTTCGAACGTACACGCGCTCAATCTGAAAAACTTGGGCAGGCTGGTTACATTCTCACAGAAATTTGGGAGCGTAAATTTGACGAATTAGAAAGAAATTCTCCTCAAATGAGAAATTATTCAAAAGACCACGCCATTTTATTGAATCACGGTCTGAATCCTCGAGACGCGTTTTATGGTGGTCGTACAGGAAATTCGACCGGTTTTTATGAGGTAAATGAAGGTGAAACAATACAATGTACTGATATTTGTTCACTGTTTCCTTATATTTCAAAATATAATAAATTTCCTGTAGGAAATCCTAAAATTCTCGTGGGTGTTGAATGTAAGGATATAACTGGTATGGCTTTGAAAAATCTAAGCAATTCGGAGGGTCTTGTGAAATGCCAAGTTTTACCGCCTCAATCCCTCTATCACCCTGTACTTCCTCTTAAAGTGCATGCCAAACTCATGTTTCTACTCTGCAATGCTTGTCGTGAAAATCTCCATCAGAAACTGTGTAGACATGAGCCTGCTCTGCGCGAAACTGAGGGGGTGCGGATGTCCGATGAGTTGAAAAAGGCGGTAGAAATGGTTTATGAAATCAAATTTATTTATGAAATTTGGCAATATAATGTCGTGCAATATAATCCTGGAACACGACAGGGTGGATTGTTTGCAGATTACATAAATAGATGATTTTGGGGGACGTTTGGTCAACGTGAAAATTTAATGCAGACAGTTTATATTGAAAGTTTAGAGGCACTAAATTGACTTTTCTTGAGCCCAGAAACAGAGGTGTTTGACATAACATAGAGGCTTGTAAATCCTCGCCAAACACAAATGCTGTCATCGCAGCCTATATAACAGCCCAGGCTCGTTAATTTTGTACGAATACCGATCTCAGTTGGGTCGTAGGGTATTGTACCACGACACTAACTCGTGCATTTATGTGCGACAAAACGAACCTGGCGAGTATAATCCTCCTCTTGGTCGTCTGTTGGGTTAGATGACTGACGAGTTCGAGGGAGAGTACAGCGAGGGGAGTTTCATAAAGACCTTTGTTTCCGGAGGTGCCAAATTTTACGCCTACCAAGTTGTTGCTATAAATGGTCAAATCTACATAAAATGCAAAGTGAAGGGGATAACACACAATTATAAAAATTCTCAATATGTTAATTTTGACACTCCACAAAATGATTGTGCATAGAGCAGTAGTTTCAATCAAATCAAATTTTAGAGCCAATAGACGGACAGCATTTCACGATGTCATCACTTTAACTGAAAGTAAAACAGTTGAACCGGTATGCATAAAAAAAAGATTAATTGAAAACGTTGACTCACTCCCCTACGGTTACAGGAAATCGTTATAATTCTTATCATACTATAGCTTTCTCTCTCGCGCAGACGTACAGTTGTATGATGCATTTTGAAAACACTAAAAATAGGTGAGTATAGTTTTGCAGTGTTTACAATTGTGTATCGATGAGCCTTAACCTCCATTCATTTTCAATTACAGATGCATCTAACTTCTTGTGGCAGTGAAGTGATATCGAGCAGAGATTCCAACCACTACAACTACAACAAGAACAACAACAACACCAGCAACTTTACCCTCCGTAAGGAATCCCGGTAGTTACGCTGAACATCTCAGTTCAGAAAAATTTGCACATCCTAATAAGTAAGCACACAAATTTTCGATGTAGACCAAAAAAACATGAAAAAAGGAGGGGATATGAATATTTGATATTTATTATTTTCATTTTCGAGATTAATCCGAGCACAAGGGAGAGGAGTTAATTGTAGCAGTGGACAATCAATGCCGATGATAATGATGCTGGTGGTGAAGGAATGGAACCTGACTAAATTCCACCCTGTCCGGGCTTCATCCCAATTCCTCAGGTGGCTTTAGATCGACTCCGTGAAGCCCACAATGAGCGAGATGAGATGGAGGAGGCTGGAAGAATCCGGGTGGCGTCGAGGGCTGTGAGAAGAAGGATGAGAAGTGACGACGAAGAAAAAGAGTAGAGCCGATCGAATTCAAAAAGACCTCGACTCTAAATTGAAAATAAAAATGAAAAGTAGGATTATTGTATGTTTTTTTGGTGAAATTTTTCACGTATAATTTTCAATTTAATTTTGCAACGAAAAATGAATAAATAAGTTTAATTTGAATAACAACATTTTTAACATAAACCCTCGTGTGTAACAATATTTAAAACCCTGAATCGAAAGCCAAGGTGGTAGTTGTGGCGGCGCAGCAGCGGCGGCCATGTCTCGTAATAAGCTAATTTGAGACATGGAGGGGCGCAGCATCCAGGTTATTAGCTCATGTCCTGGACGATAGATACGCTTATCGGTGTAAGCTAGTACTACGAAGGTTGAGCTAATCTTACCAGGGTACCAGCTGCTTAACGTGGCCGCGCCAACCAGGTATATGAGCTTATTGGCCTAGTTGAGTTGCGCGCTGTAATTTTTTGAGCTAACCTTGTTTTTATTTATTTTTTTTGCCATATTAGTTAGACTGCTTGTATGCGCGTGCGTGGGAGGTGGAACATTTATAGAAGAAGGCAATCCTTAAATGTATGGTTTTATTTGTAAAATTAATCCAAGACGGAAGCATCCTTTCACATTTTTATTTCGCAGAACCTGTTTCATCAGGGCGACGGTCAACGCGATATATCGCTAAACGCAAATTATATTGTTGTTCTTTAAATTCCCGTGACCGTGCACAAATTCAGCATATGGTACGGCAAGTATTTCCTGAATATCCACGATTTGTCCAAGAAGTGAACCACGATCCGTTTCACTACGTCTACGTTCCTGAAAAGGGTAGTAAACCCCGAAACAGCGATACTTTTGTTCCAGTTGTGCACCTGTGATGAAGTCGAAAACACGTAAACGTCCAATTGGTGTGAAAAACGCCACAGCGTTGCGCGCTTCATTCCATCTAAACACCAATCAACGTCGTGTACTACTTAAGACTGCTGATCCAAACTTGTTAAATGTATTTGCGAGTGCGCGTTAAGCATTTTACACGGGAATGTTCCTTTGAAAAAGAGTAAAAAACTGAAGTTGAAAAAACACCGGCACGCGTTATGGAAATTAGCCACTCGGAAAGTAAAGAAACTTTCATAGTACAAAAAGGTTGATTTTCACCACTTTTTATAGCACCCATTATCAGTTCATTTCTTTCAAATCTTTTCTCAACAAGATACTCGTAAGCAACTTTAGGGAGCACGCCCGAAAAATGGTACTCGTGCCCAGTGATCGCCTGTCACAACTCCAACAACATACCTCAATGGCTCAACATTTTTCACAAAAGCAACAGCAAAATGATGTTAAAAACATACATTTTTCTCTACCAACGACCCAAAAACCGGCAATGCTCATAGTAGGTTGGATATGAAAATGGGTTAAATTTTAAACTCACAATCAGTGAAAGATGATCGTAAAAAATAGAAAATGTACCAACAAGTTCTGCAGACATATATTTTCTTCACTGAGGAATCGCGAAAAAAAGCCAACAAACTAGCAAGTATCCAGTGATAAGACAGATGGTACGGAGGAGGAGACGAATTATATGGTAAACGATACAACCGTTAATACTCAGGATATTGTTTCGTCGGTTCCGGAAACATACCTAATAAGGCATAATTATTACTAGACAAGTTACAAAAATGGAGTGTAAGAGATAGACTATTTTGGGATAAAGAAGGTACAGTTGTTATCGATGGACGTCGGGTGGAGAATTCAAGCACTATCGATCTTATAAATGACGTAGTGCGACATAGAAAAAGAGTTGTCGTTCCTGGACGGCTGAAATTTACTAATTTCCTTCGCGAAATATCCATACCACAAGAGCTTGTGGGAAGTAGTCAATATTGGACAAGTACGCGGCGTTCGAATATTTCGTCAAATAAAACGTCAACTCCACTTAAATGAAACGATAGAAATAATAAATAACAAAGTGAATCTTTAAATCTTTATACATCAGCGCTCACAGCAGAGAACAAAGACGACGACGATGAACAGTGGGAAGGAAATTATGCTTGTAACGCTACATTGCAAAATAATAAAAGGCCTGGAAAAAAATCTTGGATATCTTTTCGTCTACAAAAATGAAAATATTGAAGGATTCATACTATGATCCGTAACATGGATGATTTGTGGGAGGCATATTTGGCGGACCTACAGTCTTCAAAAACATTCAATGATAATTATTCATAAATTTTAGTCGTAAACCATGTATTTAGCAAGCATGCTTGGATCGAACCACTTGAAACAAGTCCGCAACAGAGGTTAAAAATGCATTGGTTACCCTAGAGAACGCATCCATTACACGAAAAAATTTACATCGACGTTATTCAAAAAGTAATAAGAAGAAAAACCCTAAATACAAGGCTGGCGCTGTTGTACGAATCAGTCGTGCGCGTGCCACCTTCGAAAAGGATATGAATCGGGATGGAGTGAAAAATTGTTTCTTATTAAACGGTTTTCAACTTGGAGAACATATTCGCCTGTTGTGTGCAAGCTGGAAGATTTGGCTGGTGAAGTCATTGATGGACTTTTTTATGAAAAAGAATTAGCAGAAGTCAAGTATAAAGATGCACATCAGAACGAGTTATTGTTGAAAAAGTAATTCAAACACGTGGAAAAGGTTCTCAAAAAGAGTTTTTGTCAAGTGAGTCGGATAGCCTGATAAATTTAATTCATGGATACCTGTTTCTGAAATAAAACATCTGAAATAAATGAAGATCAGTTTAATCTCATTCTACCTGGTGATAGTAGTATGAGATATTACCCTAGTAATACAATCACGCATTTTACAACACAATTGCCGCAAAAAATTCGTTAACAAGGGCGCTGGGCAGTTGCTCTCATGGAGATTTAATTTCCACGCTCATTTCTTCATGTGCGGCCCTGGGAAAGTTTTTCAGAAAATCGGCTTATTCTCATGTTCAATGACGATCCAGATCCAGAATTTCCTGTGAAAAAGTATGTATCGTGTAAATATTTAAATTACCGAGAATATATTATCTTCAAGGTGAGTTACCTAAAAATTGTTATAAAACGAAGACAAAAAGACAAGAAATTCTGACTGGTACTTGGTTCAAACCAATAGTAGCATTTTCTCCGTCGGGTGTCTACGACTCCGTAAATGAAATTAGTGCGTGCAATTAATAGTACACCAGAAGTCAGCAAACACGTCCGCTAACATGATTAGCTAAACAAGAAGTATGTCACAGAGGAAAAATGCAAACAATACCAGTGAGAATTGAATCTCAAACTTTCTTCGGCTGTGTCTTATCTGTCGTTCTGTAGTTCAACTACATGTTTGTCTCATTGTTTTTAAGATGTAAAACCACGTTAATAGTTGGAGTTCTCATTATTTTTTGAGACTCCAACAAGTATCTTCAATTAAAAAAAAAAAAGTACATTATTTGACCTACGAATGTATGACTATTTTTTAAAAAAGTGCATTATTTGACCTCCGAATTGATTGACTAAATTGTGATTATGATACGACTTTTTAACAGACAATTTCATTATTCCTTCCTGAAGAAGACCAACAACCATGGTCGAAACGTCGAAGAGTAATAAAGTGTTTCTTGAATTATACATTACAATTGGAGTTTTTAATATTTGATGGCTGCTAAGACCGAAGAAAATTTCCACATCTATACAGAGGAAAAAAATTGTAAAGATGACTGTAAACGAGTTGGTAGTCATTTTCTTGCAATCAGCGAGAAAATCTCGCGCATTCTCGGCTTTGCACCTGAAACGCTATTAGCAACAGATTCTTACATGGCGTGTCAACCAGCGAGTCTCACAAATGGATTACCTGAAGTCTATTGCGATATTTGTGAACCACGCATCGTTGGAGATGTAAAATCACCACTCTTGAGAGTTGTGTCTGTTGATTCGAAAAAATATATGCTTGGCTCCACACAGGTGTCAGCTTTTCAGCTCCTCATTACATACCTCTACTACGTCCAGGCATTCGGGCCATCAAACTAGATATGAGAGACCATCTTGGACTTCCGATACCATTTGAGAGTAGATCGCTGATAAAGACACTCCATTCTAAAGAAATAGGCTGCTTGTGATATATCCTTCATCAAACCAAAAATAACTCTATATGACAATTATTACACAAATCAAGTTGGTGGAGGAGGACTTCCACAAATTTATATTGAATCTCCCTACTAAAGAGGACACAGAATTGGCAGTTTTCTCAGTGGACTTTTTCGCCGTGTTCTGCCGTTTTTATCTTGTGGCACACGCGTAGTCGGTGGAGAAGCGCTATGCACGGGCATGAATGTCATTGAGAACTTGGAACGCAATATTCCACTAAAAAGTGCCGTGAAAGCACTTCTAGGAGAATCTCGACAGAATTTAAAGAAGCATGCTATAAAGAAGGTTCAAAACCTTATGAGAAGATCCGGGTATGAATGGCTGCTCAAGAGGTAGAGACTTCAGTCAATCGGTGAATTCGGTGCGTCGCGTATCGTGGGTAAAGTTGACAGCAACTCAAGAAAGAAGAAGAGGAAGAAGAGGAAGACAAGGAAAGCAAAGAGATTGTCAAAAGGCAAACAAAAGAAGAAGAAGACAAGGGGAAAGAAGATCAAGCGTAAAACGACTGTAAAAAGACGGACAAAATTTAAGAAAAATAGAATTCTAGACATTTTCGGCAATAAACTATGATAATTTACGAAAAATATCTTTCTTACACTCACACTCGTGTGAATGCTTGAGATCAGAACTTGATCTATTTTGTGTACCACCAGCTGAAACGTCGATAGAAGGTTCTCAGTGGATTAACAACAAACTTATTTCATCACTCACTGACGAATCACCTGTAGAATTCGCCATCCCTGGCAACGGGGATGAGTAAATTGACTTACCACATACCATGCTGAACCTTGAAATAGCATTACATGCCCCAGAAAAAGCGAAGGAAAATGCAGCTTCTATTGCTCAAATAGCTCCTGTTAATAATATATTACACTCAATGTTTAACCAGGTGGATGTATACTTCAGTCAGAAATTAGTATCACCACCAAATAATGCTTACGCTTACAAAGCGTACATTGAAACATTACTTAACTATGGACCAGTGGCGAAATCAAGTCATCTTACAACGTCTGTGTGGGTAAATGATAGCCCTGGGCAGATGGAAGGTATTGCTGAGGAAAATGTGCAATGTTTTTAATCAGGGTAAATTTCTGTTGAACGATGTAGAACTTTGCCTTCATCTAATACATTCTAAAGATTTTTTCTGTCTCATGGATCCCACAAGTCAGGCATTCAGTATCCATCCATATAGAAGAAGCCACTCTTTTAGTTCGTCGAGCAAACATTAGTCCTGGTATATCACTTGCTTACGCGAAAGCCGTACCTCAAAAGACAGCCAAATATCTTATTACTAGAGAAAAAGTGAAAGCACTTACCATTCACGCTGGCATATAGAGCGAGACTCTTGATAATGTCGTACATGTAAACTACCCAAAAGAATAATGATTGGATTTGTCGATAATGCTGCAACGGAAACGCCACGAAAAACCCGTTTAATTCACAAATCATGAAATAAATCACTTTGCACTATATGTGGACGGCATGCAGATCCCATTGAAACCCATTCAACCAGATTTTACCAAAAATAATCTCTACGTTGAAGCCTACCACTCATTCTTCACGGTGTTTGGTATTCATTTCCTCAATGATGGAAATAATACAGATCGTGATGATTACGCACACGGATTCTGTCTTTTTTCTTTTGATCTTACACCAGATTTATCAGCACACTGCTACTCACATTGTAATCTTATAAAGCATGGTTCTTTAAGAACTGAAGTTCGTCTAGTGGAAAAACTTGCACGCACTATCAATTGTCTAGTTTATGCCGAGTACGACAATGTTTTGGAAATTGCTGGTGCGAGGCAAATTATTGCAGACTATAGCAATTTATTTCACGCAACAAAGGATTCGACCAGTTCAAACATGTATGGAATCCAGTATTGTAACAAAAGACGCGTCTTTAAAGCGGTTTGAGCATGTCAACACATGACACTACACGCCCACATGCACACCTGCCAACGGTTTCCATTTATACAAAAAACTCACGCCTGAGCTGGTTTAAGCATGCCAAAACATGAAAAATGCACAACCTCAAACACACACCTGCCAACGGATTTTTCGTGTAGAAGAAGAAAGCTGGTATATCTACAACCTATATAAGCTGGCAGTCTTCAGACGTGATATAATCGACGTAGACCCGGCTGATCAAATACCGAAAACTTGGACACGTCCTAGTACTATCTTTACCAACACAGATGACCAAATAAAACCTGGCTCGCATTGGGTCGCCATCTTCATGGACAGCTCAGGCAGAGGAATATACTTCGACAGTTACGGTTTACCGCCTCTTATTCCTTAACATCTTCATAGTTTACAAGGAAACTGTACTCTCTTCAGGTGGAACACGAAAATACTCCAGAGTGTCTCCTCGAACGGTCAGTTTTGAATGATGTTTCTGCATTGTATGTGTACTGGGCATTCTTTGAGCGAGTTCAATTCACTTTTTACCGACGATCACGTGAAGAATGATCAAACTATGGTGCGATCTTATAGAAACCTTCTGGCTGAACATAAACTCACTTGTGAAAAAAATGTATCAGGAAGTGAAAATGGTGGCCTGTATGGTAGTTACTGGCATGCTCACTGCATAGCTACAATAGTCTCGAATCTTGTGGGCAGGCATGTTCTTCGAAACTTGCAACTTTGTATCTATTTTAATCAATGTTTCATCACATATAGGGTAGAATTATTATGTAACATTTGCTTCATCGATTATCTCTTTGCTCTTTTATGCAGAAGAAAATTGCTCCTACTCTCTTTGGCTGAGGGAGTATATTTTTTTTGCATTTATGGATTCTCTGTTTATAATGCTATGTAAACGTTATTGTAAGTATTCGTCTCCCTCATAGGCTAAGATTTTTTTTTTTTAATACACACATGTTTAGATTTGCCACTGCGTCTATGACCTTTCCTACTATCTAAGTTGGTATCCCTCAATAATTATTTTTGTTTTGCTTCATTTGCATATATGTCTGTCTTTAGATCTAGATTTTTTTTAAACGAAATAAATAAAATGATGAAAAATTGAACAATGTTGTTTCAATTTTAACAACCCTTTTCCCACCTGAATAGAATGTAAGATTAGGATAATTAGTTTGCGTTGTAATCACTCCTCGCCTTTTCCGACTCGATGACATACTACCTCCACTCTTGGACTAATAGGGAGGGGGTGGGGCCCCTTCCCTTTTCTAGGCAAAACATGTCCATTCATAAAACATCGCAGCTTCCTGCAGGGCAGGGGTGGGCCTCCACTCCTTTTCCATCTTCGATACATTCATTCGATGGGAGGGGTTGGGCCCTCTCACCTTTTCCAACTTGGTATCATCTGTTCGATGGGATCATGTGTGACCTCTCCCTTTTTCCAACTCAGAAACGTGAAGAACAAAATATTGTTCAATTAAAAAATTGTTTAAAGTACTGGAAGCAATCAACGAACAGAAAAAAGACTGAACCTGCTAAAGTGATAAGTTTTCCAGGTGATAATGAGGTAAAAGGAAAAATTACTTATCTTGAAGCATTTGTCGAGAAAAAAATTTATTCATTTGAACGTAAACAATCAACATGAATTTTTCTGAGTGAACATAGGAAGAATTTAATTTTTCAAATGTACAATAGGAGCGTACTCGGTGATTGTTCCCTTTACCTTTGCATTCTCGGTACGTAACATCTAGTCGCCGGACAACTAGTCCAGGCTGTGGACACTCAAAACTTTAGAAGTGCCGACTTATATTCGACGGTGGCGCCATCAAACGAGCCCGCAGGTTTTGAAGATAAGATAATAGATACTTGGGGTTATATCCAGATGATTTGTAGATAACTTAATTAAAAAACTTGAAAAATTAAAGAAAAAACCAATAGAAAAACAAATAGAAATACATAAAAAAACGTGTTTTGAGAGAAAAAGTAGAGGTAATGGCAGTATGCTTGAGAGCAGTTTTTATTTGAAACATTTAATCAATTCTATGAATGAAAGCTAGTAAATAGTACTGCTCCCTCTCTTAGTTTTATAGCTATGTAATGCAACGATAATCATCAGCAATCATCAGGTCGAAAATGGTGATAACAAATTACATATTGGTTCTCAAACACTTATTTACAGGTTAGTTTCTGTAAATTCGAACTCGTGTTGACGTTCGGTAAACAAAGAAGGAGTAAGAGAGATAGATCAAACTATGGCCCTTGAGCGACGTGTAGTGGGGAAAGACCTACACAGCCATCTAACGAGCCCGCAAAACAGGCGACGGTATGCTAGAGTGGAAATGACACCGTCTTGACATGCCAAAATGAAACCCACCGTGCCCGACTTCAATCCGGATGATTTAAGGAAAGCATACGTTAGCTAATACGACATCGACTGATCCTCCACATTTCTGTGGAAGATGCCGTGCATCTTCTTCTCGAGGAGCTCTTCGCGGAAGTTTTTCTCCTGTGTTTTCTTGATCCGGGCCTTCAGGAGTGAGTATTCAAGATGAATAAGATTCGATGCATTTTGTTCACCCCCGGTATTTAAGCCAAGGCCGAGTGTCTCAGCAGTCTCCTCCGCTGCTTTGTACAAAAACACCCCTTTGCCCGCTTCATGTTTCTTGGCCATTTTAAGAAGAGGGTCTTGTCCATTTGCAACTATATGTGCTGTACCCAGAACAATCCTGTTGTGAAGACATTCAAGATTCAATAATCCGCGACCACTCAGGTGGCGTGAGATGTAAAGTCGCGGAACAGAAGACTTAAGTTGCATGCTTTTGTTCATGTGCAAAACCTTACGCGTCCCGATATCAAGGTATCTGAGCTCGTCCTTCCTCCATGGAACCACTCCAAATGAATAGAGTACTACCGGGACGGCAAGCATGTTCGTTGCAGATACTTTGTTCTTAGCCAACAGTTCGGAAGACCAAATTTGCCGGATGAGACGTTTGTATCTGCTTCGGGGAGTATCCTTTATGGATGTCACGTCCTGAATGCGGCTCTGTGGCACGCCCAGGTATGTGTTGGTCTCTCCAGCGCTAAGGTGTCGTATAGCGCTTCTGTCGACGAGCTCAGGGTCTTCGGGGATGCCATTAAGTTTTCCTTTCTTCAAATGAACCGTGGCGAATTTCTCTAACCCGAACTCCATTCCAATCTCTTGAGTGTTCCCTTTGACAATTTTTAGAGCTTTATGTAGTTTCTCTTTCTTTCAAGCATAGATCTTGAGATCGTCCATGTAAAATACATGAGTGACCTTATGCTTTCGATCTCCAGGTTTGCCACAGAGGTACCCTTCGGAATCGCGAAGTGCGAGAGACAGTGGCAACAGTGTGAGGCTGAAGAGAAGAGGTTTCATGATGTCGCCCTGAAACACACCTCTCTGAAAGGTGACACTGTTAGTGATCACACGATGTTTTCCAGGTGAGATAGTAAATCTGGTTTTCCAAAGCGGCATAAATCTCTCTATGCACCTCACGATGTGTGGATGAACCTTTAAGCTTTCCAACAGACAGATGATCAGTCTATGGTAGGTTGAATCGAAAGCTTTCCGGTAATCAATCCAGGCCATCGATAGGAATCGTTGATAGGATGCTGCGTCTTTACAAACACATCTATCAATGAGCAGGTTCACCCGACATCCTGCTACACCTTTCTTTGAGCCGCGTTGTTCATACATCTCTCGCCACATAGGTTCAATTGTCTGAACAATCCTATCATTTTGGATATCTGTAAAGATCTTATACAGTGTGTTCAGACAAGTTATTGGCTTGTAATTCTTAGGGTCAGCTAAGTTGCCCGTCTTAGACAGGAGCACTGTGCGCCCTTCCACCAACCACTCCGGAATAGGCTCTCCCGACTTTAGATATAAGGTGAAAATTCTCGCCAGATGCTGTTGGGTTGAAGGAAACTTCTTCGACCAGAAGGTCTTCATATCATCTGAACGGGCAGCAGAATAGTTCTTCATGCCTCCTGATACGTTTTTCACCTCCTCGGTAGTGATAGGTGGGCATTCCTACTCAGCCGTTATGAGGGCATTGCACAGCTCCTTGAAGCTATTTATGTTCTTTGAGTCTTCTTGAAGTTGATGTTGGACCCCGTAGACTTCTCTCCAAAATGCTTCGACTTCCTCTGGTTTGGGCGGATGGTCGATTGTAACTGGAGGGTCTTGGAAGAGTGGAGATGGGTCAGACAAAAACTGTTGATTTTCTCTGACCCACCTCTCCCTCCGCTCTAGACTTCTCTTAGCGTTAGAAAGTACTCGTATTCTGTCAACAATATGCTGCCTGATGGTCAGTAGCTTTGACTTGTTGATTGTGTGATGAGGGATCCGCAGTTCGCGCGCGAACTTTCGAACCTTGGCAGTGAAAGTCGTGCCCGATCTTATATAGTCAATCGCACACTGAATGCGTGACGCATACTGTCTTGTCCAGCCTATCTTTGTCCTGAGTTGATGCATTCGTCTTTCGGTCTTATGATCAACCGTTGATTTAGTTTTACGGTTTGCATCTTCCAAAGTTCTCGCTGCATTGTACACACAACAATTGATAGTCCAGAGGTCGGATTCTTCGGAAAAATCTCGCCGAAGCTCATCATCCAGTTCAGTCAGATCTTTGGGCTTGGAGATGGGTGGTCACAGGGCACGATGAAATTACAAAGACAGGTCGACGAAACCCTCATGTGTCTTGAGGACACGGCGCGACCCAAGGATGACAGCTTTCTCCATCCATCTCGCAAGTGCCTTGGCATATTTTTAACACGCGGGTATGGCTTCGAAGTTACGAATCAGTGATAGCTTCGCACCTCCGAGAGCATCTATTACAAGGACAATTACTTGTACTGAATATTTTGGGTACAGTCGTTGCAGCTCTCTTTTAAGGTCTTGATACCTCTCCTCTTTTTCTTCTTCCTTGGCAGTGATGTTGTATTTGAACGGAGCCAAGAATTCTATCATGAATATAGTTCATTTTTTAAAGTCTTGAAGAACGATTTCAGGCCTCGAGTGTGCAACGGAGACTGCTATCCGAAAATCGTAGTTCCAGAAAATTTGGCACTTGTTTTGGAAAATTGAATCTTATCTCCCTTGTAGCGTTTGGCAGGGCAGGGTCCCGAACAACACCTGAAGAGCGACAAAGATAGTAATAAGGCACTCTTACCTCCATAGCACGCAATATTCCTTGAATATTTTAGCAATATTGCTCCACAATATTCGGAATATTCCATTTAGTATTTCATCATTATAGCTGCAATTGAAAAATGTCCGCCACTTGCAATATTTCGCGGAAATATTGAAGAAACATTGCATTCAAGACACATTTTTTTTGTATTAAAAGTTGCTGTAATATTGCATGAAATATTGCTGCACAAGATTCTTTTTCTTTTTATCAAAAGTTGCTAGAATATTGCATGGAAATATTGCATGAACATTTAATTACAAGATTTGATTTTCATATCGAAAGTTGTGTGAAGCTTGCACGGTAATATTGACGGAATATTGCTGCGAAAGATTCTTCTTTTTCATCGAAAATTTGTAGAATGTTTCAAGGAAATATTGAGAAGCATTTTGTGACAATATTGCCAAATAATTGCACCGTAGTAAAGTTTTTATCGTGTAGAAAGTAGATCAGGGAGGTCCAAAGAAAGTGTAAGGAGCTAAGATCTATCACTCGTCAATCTCCTTTGCGAACGAGCAATAGTGGTGGTACTTCGATGTATTGTTTTGCAGACTTAAGTTCAAAATCAGTGCCATCCCGCGGTTCCTCCTTAAAGTATACACTCTATACTCGAGTTTTGAATGAATCATCGAAATAATATTCTACAAAGGGTTTGTTTCTAGACTAGCATACTGCTTTATAGAAAAGTTGATCGTTTAGGAGCCTGGATTTTAATTCTATGTGAAGTAATAATTTGATAATTGATCAGTGCTTAGTCCATTAAGACATTTTGTGAAAGCTATATTTTGTTACATATTATCAGGGTTTCAAAATGCAGAAATTGCTTGAAAGCTTGCTCGGACGCTTTCTAATGAGATAACTGTCGTGTGAGCACCTATGCTTGCCATCCATCTGACCCAAGTAATTGGGGGAGGTGCATGATGGCGGGCCGGCAAGGCACGCACGTACTGCTTTAATTTATCTATTCCAGTACTTATGTGTGTACTTATTAACCTTCCTAACTTATGGTTAGAATACGTATGGTGAAGCTACAATAACGATATAAAATATTTGAATTTCTTTGCAAGATGACGAGAGAGCTTTGAAATAAAAGTCAAGAGGAATTCTTCAAAGAAGTCTACAAAGCTTTCCGAAGCAAGGAACAAGAATATCTAAACTAATTAATTCTCAATTATTTTCTTGTGATTATTTGGAATTCTGTTCTTGACTTCCCGTATGATAATAAGCTTATTCAAGATGTTGAACTTATTGTACAAAGTTTTATTTGCAACTTTTATTATTAAAATTGTTAGTTTTTGGCAGATATGTATGGAAGACAATGTTTAATCTTTATGGTTTACCTAGGGATAAAAATATGTTTATAGTAATTAGCAACTGCACCTAAAAAGTAATGAGTTTTAAGAAGCCGTGGGAAACATTATGAATTGAAAGACATGTGAAAATTCGATGTATATTTAGTAAAGGTTAAAGAAGTCAAAAAGAGACAGTCAAGAGCTTTCTACAACACTGACCAGGCAAAAATGTCGCTCTTAAAAGTACCGTACTGATAAGAGAATTCCTTAAGGAGATATTATTTCGCAAGAAATCGCTGAAGATAACCAGCCTGCTGTGTGTCCGAAATCATAAAGATCAGTTGAAAACTTGACATTTAATTTGTACATGAAACTCTAATACTGTTGGACTTGATTGGCCAATCAAGTCTTGTTTAAAAAAACCCGGGAGGACGGAAAGCCAAATCGGATTGGTATTATATCCATTGTCCCTATTGATGTTATTAGGGTGTTTCAAGATTTCGATTGCTTCTCTATGTTTTCTTGGAAATTTATTGTACGTTTTGGCGATGACGGTTGTTTTGTCAAATAAAATACTATGTCCTGTTTCGATGTGATGCTCAGCTACTGCTGATTGTGTGAAATGTTTTAGCCTAACTTTACTCTCATGTTCCTTTACACGTTGACTTACCGCCCTTCCGGTTTCTCCAATATAGACTTTACCACAAGAACAAGGGATTTGATATACTCCTGGATCACTGAAAGGTTCCTTTTTATCTTTAGGGTTGTTTAGAAGTTGTCCTATTTTTGCAGGTGGTTTAAATATAGTTTGGATGTTGTGTTTGTTGAGAATTCTTCCTATTTGTTCCGTGATACCTTGAATGTAGGGTAGGATGGTGGTTGTTTTTCTCTCTCTTTCTTTAGTAGGTTGTGTTGACTTGTTTTCTTGAGTGTATTTTCTTATTGCTTTATTAATTTGTTTGTTTGTGTAATCGTTTTGTATTAGGATTTGTTTAACATTTTGTAATTCCTTTTGTAAGTTATCTTTATCTGTTATGGAGACAGCTCTGTATACAAGGGATTTGATGACCGATTGCTTTTGAGATGGGTGGTGGTGGGAGGAGGCATGCAGGTATCTGTTTGTATGCGTGGGTTTTCTGTAAACTTCATGTCCTAATGTGTTATCGGATCTTTTATAAACAAGTACGTCTAAGAAGGGTAATTTTCCGTTTTGTTCAATTTCCATAGTGAACTGGATATCAGGGTGTATTTGATTGATGAAATCGAAAAAGTTGTTTAGTTCGTCTAGTCCATGTCTCCAGATGACAAAAGTGTCGTCAACGTCACGGCACCAAAACTCCAGTTTAGGCTTGGATTTGTTAAAGATTTTAGTTTCTAAATTTTCCATAAAAATGTTGGCTATTACAGGTGAGATTGGAGATCTCATTGCTGCTCCTGAGGTTTGTTCGTAGAATTGGTTATTGAAAGAGAAACAGGTAATAGTGAGACAGTGTTCTATTAAAGGTGTAAGATTGGAGGGGAAGTTTGTAAAGGATTTAATAATATCGATTGTATCAGAGATTGGCACTTTTGTAAAGAGAGATACTACGTCGAAACTTACTAGGATGTCTTGGGGTTGAATGTGAATCTGTTGTATTTTTCTGATGAAGTCAAAAAAGTTTTGGATGTGTGTGATAGAGTTTCCTGTGAAAGGCTTAAGTTTTTTGGCGAGAAAGCGTGCTAGGTTGTAAGTTGGAGAGTTTATTGCGCTGACGATCGGTCTGAGTGGGATGTTGTTTTTGTGAATTTTTGGAAGTCCGTAAAGTTTTGGAGAGATAGGATTAGTAGGATTTAATTTAGATATGGTATCGCTGTCAAGATTTGAGTCTTTTAGGAGGCTTTTTGTTTTTCTGGTTATTGTTTTTGTGGGGTCTTTTTTAAGCTTTTTATAGGTATCGTCAGTAAGTAGGTCCATGATTTTGTTGTTATAGTCTTCTTTATTCATTATTACTGTTGTGTTGCCTTTGTCTGTGGGTAATATTATGATGTCTTTATTCTGATTGAGTTCTTTAATAGCTGTTTTTTCTTGTTTTGTTAAGTTTGAGGAGGGAAGTTTGGCTTCGCGTAAAATGTTGGCTGTCCCACGTCGTATGTCATTTGCTTTTTCGGGCGGAAGGGTGTATATTGTGGATTCCAAATTAATGATGATTTCTTCTTTTGGGATTTTGGAGGGAGCGACTGCAAAATTATGTCCTTTAGATAAGGCTGAAATCATTTCATTGCTGAGATGATGGTTAGAGATGTTTTTTACTGTATTAGTTAATGGTGCGTGCTTTACTGGAAGTAATTTGTCAAATTTTATTTTCTGTTTCTCAGTGCAAAAATCTTTAATCCGTTGGGATTGGTCAAATGATATGCGGTCCAATGTGGACCAAATGTCAAATCTGAGA
>CAKNXH010055502.1:22029-35779 GCA_932178445.1 Andricus quercusramuli
TTCTTCTTATATATGTATTCTCTACGATGCCTGTGATTGGCCAGAGCACCCCATGGTGGGGACAGGTTGGACTTGATTGGATCAAGTCTTTTTTGAAAGAAAAAAACCATGGGGCGCTCTGGCCAATCACAGGCATCGTAGAGAATACATATATAAGAAGAACATAACCTGAAACTCCAGTTTCAGGTCAGCCCTGAAGAAGTGAACTGCAATGTTCACGAAACGTCGCCAACATTCACAGTTTCGCTCACGATTTAAAGCCGAAAAATCTGTAAATTCTAAATTTTTAATTTAAATTTATTATAAGCTTTATATTGTTGGTACAAAGTTGATAAAGTAATGAAAGAATCAAAGCAATGATAATAAACAGTTCAAAACAAAATTATAAATTTATTGAACAAGTAGTGAACATTTTCCATTAAATGTTGTCACTACAATATCACCAAGACTTTTGGGTAAATAATCTTCAAATTCTACATCCAGTTCATCCTTTGTACCCGATCTCTTATTCCTTTAAGATAAAATGTGATTAGTTTCGATCACTTTGTGAAAACATAAGCTACTTTTGTACTAACGTAAATATTCCGATCAAAGTGTGGGAAATAATAGAGAATACTTCTTTTTTAAAATATTTTTCTAGCTAGGGGACTCGAAAATTGGCTTTTTAGGCTGTTTCACTCAAATTGGTTTCATTATTCTACACAAAAAAGTACTTTTCAAGACAGGTAATTTTCTTCATAAAATCGGCTGCACTGAACACGTATCTGAAAAAGTGTCTACCGCGCCAAGTGAACAATAAAATAAAAAATGGCGATAAATGATATTTCTCGATATATTAAAAAAATCCTACCTTCATGATCTGACATTCTCGACATTTTGATAAGAGCCTTTGAAAAAATATATAATTAAAGTTCCCGCGATGTTCAAGTACTGCCGCAATTTATTTCCAGTACAATAACCGGACGTATTAGAAACATTAAAGGAGAATTAAAGTAAAGCTGAAGCTGCATATTTCAAAAGTACTAATGCATTAATAATTACACCAATAATTTTGAAATTCTGTTTCCATTAGTATACTTCGATATGTCTGATAAACTAGAGTCGAATCTGGATTTAGTGTCATTTTTAGGCTGACCTTGGCATTAAATCGAGAGTCTCGGAACTAGCTTGTCTCTCTCCTGTTTCTCTCTCTGTTTTGTCACGCTTGAGTGCACACACCCCGCAGCTCCGCTCACGCATCTACAAGGCGCGGCTCTCTTTGAAGTTTCTGCAGTTTTCTCGATTTGCAAAACATTTATCACTTTTTTTGCAATTAAAAAATTCGAACTTTCAATACTGAACATTTTTATAGCTATTTGTGATCCAAGTGCGAAAACCCGGTGATTGTATCCAGCGTAACGTTGCAGCACCAGACGGAGGTTCGAAACACGTTTCGGAGGCAGGGTTGATCGGTCACGCGTAACTCTGGATTTTTTTATGCATAATACGTTTTCTACGTAATATACGTCGCAAACCGTAGAAAACCCAGTAAGTAACGTTTGAAGATGGCGCATAGGCGAAATTGTGGATGCGCTTAAACTCACTTTTTGAATTGATTTGTTTTTATTAATTAAATCCTTCATAATAATAAATTAACAAACAAAAAATTATGTCTGTATTGAGAAAACCTACATAGTGTAATCCTTTGACAGGATTTGAATTTCAAGGATTAAGAGGACAGAAAACTGTCGCAAAATGTTTGCTCTGCTATAAAAAGTTACAGAATATGAATTTAAATGGTCTGGAAAGTCACAGGTACAAGATCACATGTCTCGAAAAATTCCCGGTTTTCTCGGTACAGTGGGCACCCTGTTATTATTAAAAAACAGTTCGAGTACTTGCCGTGATATACACTCTTTAAGGCAAAAATGGTGGTCAACGCACTCGACCAAAGGGCATCCCCTTTCCCTCCTTTAAATATCCTGTAGATCCATATAGAATTTCTAGGAGTTTCTATAAAATTCTGGTGGTTTCAGATGGTAGTACCACTTAGGGAGATTTAGCCACATAGAAAATCTGTACGGAACTATATGTATGTTGAAATATTGTATTCTATACGGAATCCCAAGCAGAACTTGAAATGGTTCTATATGTAATTCCAAAAAGAAACTCTGTTTCTGTATATATCTATACGGATGTTCCATATACGATTTTTCAGACATCACGCTATTTCCAGACCTCTATACGGATCTATATGGATGTTACCAATATGTAATCTATATGGAATTCCAAACACAAATTCTATTACTTTCTATATATATATTATATCCTTGCAGGATTTTTAAAATATGTCGCTATGTCCCGACCTCTATATGGATCTATATAGATGTGACCAATATGTAATCTATATGGAATTCCAAATAGAAATTCTACTAGTTTCTATATGGAGATTTCTTACAGGATTTTTAGGACATCTCGCTATGTCCCGACTTGTATACGGATCTATATGGACGTTACCAACATGTAATCTATATGAATTTCGAAACAGAAATCCTACTAGTTTCTATATGGAGTTTTCCTCGAGGATTCTTAAGACATCTCGTTATGTCCCGACCTCTATATGGATCTATGTGGATGTTACCAATATGTTATCTATATGGAATTCCAAACAGAAATTCTACTAGGCTCTATACGTATATTTCGATCAGGATTTTTCAAACATTGCGCTATGTTCTAACCTCTATATGGATCTATATGGATGTTAGCAATATGTAATCTGTATGAAATTCCAAACAGAAATTCTGCTACTTTCTATATGGAGATTTCTTACAGGATTTTTAAGACATCTTGCTATGTCCCGACCTCTATACGGATTTATATGGAAGTTACCAACATGTAATTCATATGAATTTCCAAACAGAAATTTTACTAGTTTCTATATGGAGTTTTCTTAGACGATTTTTAAGACATCTCGTTATGTCCCGGCCTCTATATGGACCTATGTGAATGTTACCAATATGTAATCTTTATGGAATTACAAACAGAAATCCTACTAGGTTCTATATGTATATTTCGAACAGGATTTTTCAAACATTGCGCTATGTCCTGACCTCTATTTGGATCTATATGGATGTTAGAAATTTGTAATCTATATGAAATTCCAAACAGAAATTCTACTAGTTTCTATATGGAGACTTCTTACGGGATTTTTAAGATATCTCGCTATATCTCGACCCTATGTAGATCTATATGGATTTTACCTATACGTAATCCATATGGAATTCCAAACAGAAATTCTACTAGTTTCTATATGGAGATTTCTTAGAGGATTTTTAAGACAGCCCGCTATGTCCCGACCTCTATATGGATCTATGTGGATTAGGGTGTCCCTTATTTTTCACTTTTCAAATTTCTCTGCTCTCACACCTCAGTTTTGTTTGAATGTCCAAAAAAAACTCTCCAAATTTGAGCAAAATCGGTTAATATTTAGGGTTCGCGCAAAGCCCATGAAGTTTCCCATTGATTTAACATGGAAAAAAGTCAGCTTTTTGTAAATCTAATATTTAAACGCGAGAATATATTACAAATAATTCCGTGTTTTATTATATTGTTTAGAACTCATCAGAGAATAAGAATCAATCATAAACTTTGATGTTGAATAATTTTAAGCCACTCTTAGGGGTCCCCAAAGAAAACCCCATAAGTGACAAATGTGAATTTTACGTAATATTGCGGTTTATTGACGCTTTTTAAAAGTTTTTTTAAAATAAATAATCATTCTTCAGTAATTTACGAATACCCAGTCATTTGTTAACTGATATTCAGTTGTTTAAATAATTTTTAATTTGCTTAAACATTTAACAGTATTCTTAAAAAGCAAAGAAGAACATACAAATATTTTAGTCTTTCGAAAAATAGCACACAAAAATATTTAAACAAAAAAATTGTTCAAAAATTTCAATTTGTTTAAACATCCACGATTATTTATATTAAACAAATTAGTACTTAAAAATATTAAAATTTGTCAAAAATTCAGTGATATAAAAGGTTTCGCCTGTTTTTTTAGGTAAAATATATTATTGAACAAATACGTGTTATTTAAATAATTGTAAAATTATTTACACAAATTATTTTTATGTTATTATCGATTAAATAACTCATAAATTCTAGAAAATACGTTCATTTCGCGAGTTGATTGAAAAAAAAACAAATATTTAAACAAATTAAAAATTGTTTAAACAATTTAATATTAGTTAACAAATGACTGAATATTTGTAAATTACTGAACAATGATTACTTATTTAAAAAAAAACGTTTAAAAGCGTCAATAAACCGCAATATTACGTAAAATTTACATTTGTCACTTATGGGGTTTTCTTTGGGGACCCATAAGAGTGGCTTAAAATTATTCAACATCAAAATTCATGATTGATTTTTATTCTTTGATGAGTTCTGAACAATATATTAAAACACGGAATTATTTGTAACATATTATCGCGTTTAAATATTAGATTTACAAAAAGCTGACTTTATCCCATGTTAAATCAATGGGAACCTTAATGGTCTTTGCGCGACCCCTAAATATTAACTGATTTTGCTCAAATTTGGAGATTTTTTTTTTGGGCATTCAAACAAAACTGGGGGGTGAGAGCAGAGAAATTCGAGAAAAAAAATCCACAAAGTATAAATAAGAACCACCCTAATGTGGATGTTACCAATATGTAATCTATATGGAATTATGAACAGAAATTCAACTAGGTTCTATATGTCTATTTCGAACAGGATTTTTCAAACATTGCGCTATGTCCTGACCTCTATATGGATCTATATAGATGTTAGCAATATGTAATCTATATGGAATTCCAAAAGGAAATTCTACTACGTTCTATATGTATATTTCGAACAGGATTTTTCAAACATTGCGCTATGTCCTGACCTCTATACACGGAAAAAATAAGTTGTCGAAACTTCACTTGACTAGTCAATGATTCTAGGATAGGCCACTTTTTTTTAGAATCTCGTATAATTTTCATTAAAGAACCGCAGACTTCATCGAAAAAGTGAAAAAAGTCATCGAATTATTGGAAGACAATCTAGGAACATCAGTTTTCGAATTTTTATTCAGCAGATTTTGAAAAAGTTCAAGGCAAACATTCAATTGTTCATAAAAGGTCCTCCAGATTCCAAACGATTTGGAATACAATAACTCTAGCACAGAAACGAATAACTGATTTATAAGTTGTCGAAGAATTCGTTGACTGTCTTCTACATATCTATATATTCACAATGTACAGTCACATTGGATGCTCAGGTGAAGTGGTATATGTATCAGTCTGAATGGAGTCGCGGTCACCGGCAATGAACAAACGAGCGAAGATTTAAATTTGACTTTTCACTGACATTTGTGCAAAATATTCAATGTGTTAAGTTAGCCGTTGGGTCTAGTGGTTAGGGATAAGTTGCGTTCGATAGGTGTTAGGTAGTTCGAATCCCGCCGCAAAATTTCTTTCGATTTTTCATAGGTTCGTGTGCATCTGTAAAAATAAATATAACTTAAGCGTGAGTCTATGTGAATAACAATATAGTAAATATAACCGCGAAATATATATTTTTTTAACTTGGCTATACTGTTTTCTAAAAACTCGTTAGGAGTCATCGAACGTTTCATTGACTGGCTTCGAAGCATTAGTGCATCAGTGTTTCAAGAACTCTATTCCTCTGGTCTTCACATTTTCATTGAAATTATTTTGTACTTTCGATAACTCTTTCTACTTTTTAAACATTTATCAATCAAGGTTTGTAAGACGATTCTTCCAATTTATGACATAAGTTTAACCCTATCCTAGAGTGGTTGACTCAGTCATTCAAAATTTCAACGACTAATTTTTTCCGTGTATGGATCTATATGGATGTTAGCAATATGTAATCTATATGGAATTCCAAACAGAAATTCTACTAGGTTCTATATGTATATTTCGAACAGGATTTTTCAAACATTGCGCTATGTCCTGACCTCTGTATGGATCTGTATGGATGTTTGCAATATGTAATCTATATGGAATTCCAAGCAGAAATTCTACTAGGTTCTATACGTATATTTCGATCAGGATTTTTCAAACATTGCGCTATGTCCTGACCTCTATATGGATCTATATGGATGTTAGCAATATGTAATCTATATGAAATTCCACACAGAAATTCTACTAGTTTCTATATGGAGATTTCATACAGGATTTTTAAGACATCTCGCTATGTCCCGAGCTCTATACTGATCTATATGGACTTTACCAATATGTAATCTATATGGAATTCCGAACAGAAATTCTACTAGCTTCTATATGGAGATTTCTTACAGGATTTTTCGGACATCTCGCTATGTCTCGACCTCTATACGAATCTTTATGGACTTTACCAACATGTAATCTACATGGAATTTTAAACAGAAATTCTACTAGTTTCTATATGGAGATTTCTTACAGTATTTTTAAGACATCTCGCTATGTCCCGACCTCTATACAAATTTACAAAAATGTATTCTATATGGAATTCCAAACAGTAATTCTAACAGGTTCTACATTTATATGCCGGTCTATAAGGGCCAATGAGTTAATCTCCAAAAATAAGTGAAAATACCACTAGAAACCCATAGAAACCAGCTCAGCTACCGATGGTAATTGCGTATAGATCCATATAGACCCCAGGGTCTATGAGGACCAATAAGCTATTCCTTCGAATCAAGCAAAAAAACCACCAGAAACTCATGGAAACCAGCTTAGCGGCTGTTAGTAATTTCGCGTAGATCCATATAACCCCAGGGGTCTATAAGGGCCAATAAGGCACTTCCCAAAACAAAGTGAAAATACCACCAGAAACCCATAGAAACCGCATCAGCTACTAATGGTAATTCCGTATAGACCCATATAGACCCTAGGGTCTGTGGGGACCAATAAGCCATTTCCTCAAATCAAGTAAGAATACCACCAGAAACTCATAGAAACCAGCTAAGTGGCTGTTAATAATTCCGTATAGGTCCATATAGACCCAGGGGTCTATAAGGGCCAACGAGGCAATCTCCAAAAACTAAGTGAAAATACCACCAGAGACCCATAGAAACCACCTGAAGCTACTAATCGTAATTTCGTATAGATCCATATAGACCATAGGGTCTATGAGGACCAATAAGGCATTTCCTCAAATCGAGTGAAAATACCTCCAGAAACCCATATAAACCACCTCAGCTACTAATGGTAATGCCGTATAGGTCCACATAGACCCAGGGATCTATAGGGGTCAAATAGGCATTCTCCAAATCTAAGTGGAAATACCACCAGAAACAAATAGAAATACCCTCGGCGGCTGTAGGTAATTCCATATAGATCCATATAGAAATGCAGGTTCTATACGCATCTGGTAGCAGTTTTTCGTGACAATAACCGACTTTTCCCACATAGACTTTTTTTCTACATGTTTCTATGAGTCCTTTCATGGAGCATTATTAAAGAAATACTCTTTTATGTAAACTAATTTAATGATTCCGACTAAAAGAACTGACATTTTTTTTCAACATCTTATTTTCATCGAAATATTGTTATGACTGTAGAAATGTCATTAAAAAGATTTTAAGGATTTTTAAAAGTGGCGGAGAATGAAGTTTAGCCTTTCGGTGCGAGGTCTTTGTTTGTATTTATCAGACCTTTATTATTTTGAAATATTTCTGTATCACTATCGATATTAGAAACCTGGTACAATATTAAAAAGAAGAGAATCATTCGATCGCTGAAAGCTTGAAATCTTTTCAACATTCTTCAACAAAATCTTCAATAGAACACATATTTTTTCAAACTTACAATTCAAGCTCTAAATGTCTGGGTGCTTGAGCAAGCCAGTCAGATGTGTTCGTTGGAATTACGTTTGAATTACGTGAAATTTCACTTTTCTTAGGAATTGTCTGAATTTTTCACAACATATAGAGGAAATAATTATGCCTCGATCTTGCAATTTTTAATTCGATGTTGAGTCTGTGAAGGTAGATATTATCTATTGAAAATAGTAACTTTTACATGGGGACCCATGTGAAAGGTACTGTTTTCAATAGATAATATCTACCTTCACAGACTCAACATCTAGTTAAAAATTGCTAGATCGTTGCATAATTATTTCCTCTTTATACTGTGAAAATTTCAAACAATTCCTAAATCCCGCGTGAACTAACTTAGCCGGGACGAGACGCTACTGCATGGCGAAGCGCTACAACCATTTTTTAACTTCAAAAGCAAAACAATTTTATTTTAAAACTGATCTTGGGCTCAATAGATCGCATAATATATCCGGCTTAGTAATTCCTAGAACTTCAGGCCCACACGGTTTCTCAGCGCGCAGGGCGAGAGACGGTTGCGACTCTCACCTCGGAAGGGCCGCAATACGCGAATACTCAGTCGAGTATATTGCACAATATTATGCATTCCAATTGGAAATGGTTCAGGTGGCCCTGACTGTTGATGTTTCGATTCCCCCGAATTAGTAACAAGGCTATTTGCAGGCAACACCCGACACTGTTACTAAACCGAGAGTTTGGTGTAGAAGAAAATTCTGAAATATTCACAGAACCTTTTTTTTGGGTCTATCTATATTATCCCATTTTTAAAAAATCGTAAAAAGTGTTAAGTAGCTGAGGTAACTGAGAGGGGATAAGTAGTAGATGCGTGCGGGTAATGCAAACTATCGGCGGCAAAGACAAATATCTATCGGACATACAAACGAGCGAGCGAAATGAATCTTTCAACGAGCGTGCTAAATACGATTTCATATATTGAATATAGTAAATAATATATGCTGGTAGCAAATTGAGTGTAAGGGTTAATGGGAAACTAAGTGACTATTCCGATATTATGCAAGGTGTTAGACAAGGATGCGTTATGTCCTCATAGCACGTGGGTTAGCGTTCGCAGATCATAAGGTAGCTATGGCAGAATCAATTGAAGACCTGCAAAGAATGTTGAACAAACTGAATACAAGTATGACAGGCATGGGCCTCAAAATTAACACAAATAAAACAAAAATTATGGTGCTTCAAGGAAGGGGTGAGAGTACAATACGCAATATTGCCTCAAATAATGAGAGAATAGAATAAGTTGATAAGTACGTATATCTGGGTGGCCTATTCACTAGTGGCGAAAAGACAGATGGGGAACTAGATAGGCGCACAAACGCGGGTGAAAAGGTTATCGGTAGAGCAGGGTCCATTATCAGAAGTAAAAGTATATCAAATAAAGCTAAGATGGCAATACATAATTCTATATTTGTACCATGTGGAGAGGATGAAAGATAAACGACTAACGAAACAAGTGTATCAAGGTAAAGTAATTGTCGGTGTTCCCAGAGGCAGACCGCTAAAGGAATGGTTAGAATGTGTAAATGAGACCCTAACACGAAGAGACATAAGAAGCCATAGAAACACGAGAAATTGCATGAAAAAATTCATAGACGTGAAGGAAGCAAGGAAAGTATCTCAGGACAGAAAAGTGTGTCGACAAATAGTTTATAAAAAAAATGTCAGTAGAGTGAATGGCGCCTGAAACAAAAGACCTTGGATACTAATGATCTCGAGTTGGGAGCTGGGTCGGAGTGGTGCTGCGGAACGAACGTATTATTTAGATAAATAAACAACACGAGAATTCTAGATCAATCCGTACCTCCTTCCTCACGTAACTCCCTTCCTCACCGAGTGAGTCACGCCTACCTCGAAAGGAGAATGGCTTAATGGTATAATAATAATGATCGTATATACAGAAGGTTAGTTGTGACATTCGATTTAATGGTCGCATTATGTACTTTAACTGAACAATATAATTCAAATTATATTAACATATTACTTATCTGCCAGCAGCATCAGTGACTTGACCTACCCCATGAGTCGACTACCTTTACGCTGGCACTATCAATTACAGAGTTACTGATTGCTTTCAAAAAATTAATTTTCTTTACACATACATGCAAAACCCTCGTTTGCCCACCGTTTACAAACATCGGAAATGGCCGATTCCATACTGTGCGCGAAAGCAATGAGCAAAGCCCCAACATTGATGGCCAAAACGCTGTCACTGGTTTGCAAAATGGTCTTCACGGTTACCAAAACATTTTGCCCACCGGTAGCCATCTAGCGTCGTAAACAGTTACTACGTTTTGGCCACCGGTTGCTGTCTAGCGTCGTAAAAGGGTACTATCTAAACACCGTTTTGGATAAGGTTGGGATTGTTTTACTCCTGACAGTTTGTTTTCGTTCATTTTCGTTCAAGCAATTTAATACACGAAGAGATATTAAAGAGTTTATGAGAAGTTTGTATAAGGTGCAAACGGCAAAAAAATCATCGAAATGGATTTCGCTGACGAAGACATCATCGCAAGTTTCGATCATCTATAAAAAATGATAGAGGAAGCAGGCAAGATTGTATTATGTTTTCTTTTTTATTTTCAGGAAAGATAAACATTTAGAAAGTAATTTTTTTTGTCTCACGGGGGGCTCCGCCCCGTACCCCCCGCGGAGGCTCCGCCCCTCGACGCTGATGGGGCTTCACCCCAGACCCCTGCCCTCCGCACACATTTCTTCAAGTCTACATATATCGGGTTTTGCATACTATTCTATAATGAAAAATAGTGTTCGATAATCGAGTTCTCACGGGCGATTTGGTCACTGCTCGTGTGGAGGGGCAGCGTGAACCCGAGGCTTGGTTTCACGCGGCGCCTCCACATTCGCAGTGAGCAAAACGCCCGTTTGTCCTCTTGTATCGAAATATACTATTTCTGGTGAGTAGGCGCAACTAATATAATAGCTGTGGAATGCAAAAAATTCTTACGGACTATTAGCTCCCACACTTTCTTGTCTCTTAAGACAGTTTTATTCTGCACCTTCTTCCTTCCCGTGAATCTCATTTTGGCTGCCACAGTATTACATGAGAGTTTTTTCAACATGTTTATAATCACATAGTGCGTGTCCCTTCCGCGAATACTCTTGCAGGAAATTTTCTGTATATTTGATTAATTTTAACACATTATATTATAATAGAAAATCACTCTTTTCTCACTCGTTATAGACATTGGGGTTTGTTGTGCATAAGGCAGTTTGGCAAAAAATAACTTTTACGAAAGAAAAGTCAAATCGGTAAACAATAGGGCACACAAAAAACAATTTTTGTTGTTGTTGAAAAACATTAGCTACGTTAAGCGGTAGTATTATATACACCAATCAATGAAAACAAATTTCGTAAACAAACCAACTTATTTATATTTAATGTTCGAAATTTATTGCGACTACATAAGTGTGTGATAAATTTTCCCACACGTCTACATCTGATTTTGCTAAGTAATATTTTTTCGATTTTTTACAAAACATAATGACAGTAGTGATAATATGCCACATAATAATTCAAGCGACACCATACAGCGACAATGTGGGACAGTGAGGAACATGTCAGCGGTAGATATAACAAATAAGGCGCTGGAACAACTGTTACCTTAACCACGAGCGACTATCAATTCAAAAGTTATCGAGACGATGAAAAGAACACGGGCAGTAATATCAACTGGCAAATCGCGAAAGATGTAGTCATCAATGTATTTACTCAGTGCAGTTTAAGTAAGTGGATGTCTACTCGAAGAAGCATCTCTCAGAGTTCCAACTAGGGAAGATCATTGCTTATCGACAATACAAGAATAGCTGAGAAGGATTACTATGCGTATATATCATAGCAATTACTGGGGGATATCTAAAGGAACCTGTGCACTGGTGAATGTGCAAAATTGCTGAGGGCAGGAAAAAAACTGAAGGCTAATACGCAAAACTTAGAAGACTCGAAGAAGGGCAAAAGTCGGTAACGAGAATTCCCAGTAGAATTCAGAAGAATTCTCTAGGAGACCCGTGAATCTTGCTTTACGACAATATTAAATATAGTCTTCAAATATCTTATTCGCCCGAATTCAGCGACAAATTTTTAGGGGACCTAATTCATTTGAATACGGCGGCACGAATTAATTTTAGTGTCCGCCAATTCATTTTAATTCATTTGCGAAATTTTCAGGCAAGCCACAATTCGCCAGAATGCGCTAGCGTGAATGCAGTTAAAGACTGACCTATTCAATCGAATCCTCAAGGTATAACCAGCGCTTAGGGCGTACAGGATCCGTTATAAATATATATTAATGAGTCTCGTAGCTCAGTGATCGCCTTCTGGACTTCTATACATGGGTTCGCTGGTTCAAGTACCCAGCATGCAATTTTTATTAATTTTTTTTCGAAATGACCTCGACCACGAATTAAGGCGAAACGCATTCAATTCGCGCTGGCCTCATTCGTTCCAAGGAATCAGAAAGCACAATTAGCGCGAATATAAACATGTTAATTCGCCGCAATTCTTCCGAATTAGTTTGTGTTTTACTAGGTGCCGATCACAAGTCTCCAAAGATAAAAGCTAGCGATATCAGTAAGGAGGGTAAAGGTAGATTATTGCTCAAGAGCCTGTTTGTCATGAGGTTATTGATGACAAACAGGTGTATGGTATCCAATCTTCTACTTTAGAGGATAACATTCACCCAAACTCATATATCAGTGTCTGTTAAGCTAGTGGAAAGTTAAAACATAGCAATATTAGCTAAATGGGCTTAAGGGTGCTGGTTAACTCCGACTTGGAATTTTTTTTTATACGCACAGCACTGACTTCATATATAATTTTTCGCAAGTATTTTAGAGCGAAAGAAAGAAACCTTGTCAAATATCCGAGGTTTTGCGAGATCCTAGGATCAACGAAATTTATAGGAATGAAGCCTTTTGCTGAGGGAATACCTATTTTCGTGGAAATGATTAATTTTTCGAAAGGGAGAAATCTGCGGATAGCAGAAGACAGCATTTGAACGGCGAGAACCGTTCGCAAATTAATTTTTTTACTCACAATTCTGACATCACAGAAGTATTTCCAGAGGCTAGCTGATATTCGAAGACCCAAATGTTGATGATGGCGAATCTAAATTTCGCGAAATACGTCGCGAAATGGAGAAAAATGTAGAACAAAATTGAGATGTCCTGTGTATTTGAGGACCATAAGACTGTATTGGTAAGGAGCAAAGCAAACTCGCCAACAGACCGGCTGTTAAATTCGCGCTCCGAATCTTCAATGCTCTGGAGTCCGCACCACACATTGCCACTCGCGAAATCGTGGCACAAATATTTAAAAAGTTTTTGAAGACAGCAACTGCAAATGTACCAATTTTATAGATAAATCAATTTTTGATTGTATGTAAATTTGTAAATTTACCCAGTTTCAAATTATAACTTTGAAATTATGATTTAAAAATTTTGAAAATATAAATTATAAATTTAGCAAGTTATCCAGCAATAAATTCCGAAACCATCAAAGGCGATTTCTGGAAATTCGAAATTAGGCCCTCTGCAAATTTATTCATAAATTCCAAGTTTATCAAGTGGTCCAACTATAAATTAATTATATCAATGAAAACGATAAAATCAATAAATTGAATGAAATCACTAAAATCAGTGCAATTTTGATTTTATTGATAGTAATTTTATTTTAGTATTTTATTTAATTTATTTTGACTTCATTGAGTCATTTGATTGTGTTTTTTAATAAAAGAGCCAAATATGTACAATAAAAAATCAGTATATTGAACAGAATCTATCAAATCAACAAACTCAATAGAATCAATAAGATAAAATGAATCAATGAAAACAATAAAATCAATAAATTGAACAAAATCACTAAAA
>CAKNXH010055502.1:47101-81713 GCA_932178445.1 Andricus quercusramuli
GAGCGAATTTTGCTTTCCAGTCGCTGAGAAGATCCATGGCTTCTTCATACTGATCTGAAGCATTACTATACTCATTTTCTATGAAGTATTCTTCTGTTTCTCTTTCGTCGTCAGTGGCAACGGCATTGATCATATTGTGGTACTTACAGGCGAGTTCCCAGCGTTCCTTAAGTATATCATTTCTGCTTTGAATCTTAGCAGCTGTCACGTTTTCCTTTCCAATCTTATTAAAGTTTGAAATAGTACGATCAATGAGTCCGAATGTGTCGCGTTGAGTGTTTAGTAAAGTTTTAAATGACATTGCTTTTTCGGTTGCCATTGTATGTAAAGAAAATTACTTTTAATTAAATATAAAGGATACTTAATGATTCCAATTAGCGAGCACCAAGTCACTGAGAATTGATTTCTCGTGGTAACAGCTGAGGTTCATAACAGATGCCAGTCACTAATGTATGTGTGTGATAAGAACACAACAGCTACCTGTTGTATTGGCGGCAGAGAGAGAAAACAGTTGATAGAATTGAGCGAGAAGACTCATACACAATTAAACCTGTTAAAGTCAATTGGAGATAGCAGGATAGGCACTATCGAGTCCAGAGAATGTGTGAGAGCAAGTGAGAGGTGCATACACTTGTCTCTCGAGATCTGAGATCTCAATAATAAATCTCTTTAAGAGAATATGAGAAGCAAAAAACTCCTTTAAGGAATAACATCACTCTCTAATTTGTTCATATTCAACCACTCCCATCAAGTCTTTGAAGCAGAAAAAGCATCAAGCAGAACAATCTTCAAGATTGCGAAGCCACGAGGTAAAAATGGCTACCAAACACATCAGAACTCACTATAATAAAAATCACAAGATGATTTTTAAACAATCACTGTATCCGTCACGAAGGACCAAATGTTATAGGCGTGAAATTTATCACACACAACCGAACGGTTAGATAGTCAAATTAATGTTAGGATCAGAAGGCTCTTATAGCCGCGAAGGTTCTTGACACAATGAAACTCTCACACTTTTCACAAAATAAGCACATTTTAATATAAATGAGTATACAAATCATTTCATAATTATCTCGGATGATTTCTCGATCAATTTGAAACGACCGATCGCGAATATATTAGTGCGTGTGATACGATTGCGTACGAGCTCAAAAGGTGTCACGTTGATTGTCGCCATTTCTTGATCAACTGGAAGAGTCGTTCACGAAACGGGAAGTGACGTAAATTATATATATATATAAAAAATAAAGTTAAACAACCACCGCAGGGTACCACTAAGAGCAACTGCCATCTAAAAAAAAAAAGATGTCAATAGCCCCCAGTGGAACCGCGGTAAAATACACCTATGGCCACGTCTCACATCCGTGAGATGGGTGGTCACAGGGCACGACGAAATCACAACGACAGGCCGGCGAAACCCTCGTGTGTCTTGAGGACACGAAGCGACCCAAGGATGACAGCTTTCTGCATCCATCTCGCAAGTGCCTTGGCATATTTTTGGCACGCGGGTATGGCTTTGAGGTTACGAACCAGTGATAGTTTAGCACCTCCGAGAGCACCTATCACAAGGACAATTACTCGTACCGAATATTTTGGGTACAGTCGTTGCAGCTCTCTTTTAAGGTCTTGATACCTCTCCTCTTTTTCTTTCTCCTTTGCAGTGATATTGTATTCGGACGGAGCCGAGAATTCGATCACGAATATAGTTCGTTTCTCGAAGTCTTGGAGAACAATGTCAGGCCTCGAGTGCGCAACGGAGACTGCTGCCCGAAAATCATAGTTCCAGAAAATCTGGCACTTCTCGTTCGGACAATTGACTCTATATCCCTTGGAGCGTTCGGCAGGGCAGGGTCGCGACCAACACCATAAGAGCGACAAAGGTGGTAATAAAGTACTCTTAGGGCCGCGTTATGTCTATAGATATACGTTGTTCCTGCGTGGGTTGGACACCCCGATAGTATGTGTTCTAGGTACTCAGCGTGTGCATGACACGCTCTGCACCTATCACTGGGAACTTCTTGACATAAAATGCGGTGACGGTATGCTAAGGTGGAGATGACACCGTCCTGGCATGCGAAAATAAAGCCCTCTGTACCTGAATTGAGCCCTGATGATTTGAGGAAAGCAAAAGTTTGCTCCTTCGACAAGGACTGTTTTTCTACATTTCTGTGAAAGTTTCCGTGCATATGCTTGTCGAGTAGCTCTTGGTGAAATTTTCCAACCTCTGCTTTCTTCACTTCGGCTTTTAGACGTGAAGCATCTAGATGGAGTAATGCACTTTCCTCACTTCTGATATTAAAATTCAGGCCAAGGGTCTCGGCAGCTTGC
Organism: Andricus quercusramuli; assembly: GCA_932178445.1. Classification (NCBI taxonomy): domain Eukaryota; kingdom Metazoa; phylum Arthropoda; class Insecta; order Hymenoptera; family Cynipidae; genus Andricus; species Andricus quercusramuli. The sequence goes on from CAKNXH010055502.1 coordinate 49,433, forward strand.
TCCGCGGCTTTGTAAAGGAACGCTCCTTCGCCAATCATCTCGTGGTTTCTGACCATCTTTAGGAGAGGATCTCTGCCATTTGCAACGATGTAAGCTGTACTCAAAATAATTCGGTTATGAAGACACTGGAGATTCAGAAGTCCGCGTCCGCCTTGACGGCGTGAAATGTATAATCGCGGAACTGACGAATTGATATGCAAGCTTTTACGCATATGCATGATCTTACGCGTGGTGACATCAAGGGCCTTAAGCTCGTTCTTCGTCCATTGAACCACCCCAAACGAGTAGAGTAGGACCGGGACGGCAAGCATGTTAGTCGCAGATACCTTGTTCAACGCCGACAGATTGGAAGACCAAATCTGTCGAAGAAGATGCTTGTATCTGCTTCGGAGAGACTCCTTCACTGATGTTACGTCCTGAATGCGGCTTTGAGGCACGCCCAGGTATGTATAGGTCTCTCCAGTGTTAAGATGTCTAATAACACTTATATCGACAAGCTCAGGGTCCTTGGGAACGCCAGTAATCTTTCCTTTCTTCAAATGAATTTTGGCACACTTTTCCAAACCAAAGTCCATCCCAATCTCTCCTGTGTAGTTCTTGACGATATTTATAGCAGTTTGAAGTTTGCTTTTACCAGCGGCATAGATCTTCAGGTCATCCATATAAAATACATGAGTGACCTTATGCTCACGCTGATTAGTGTCGCCACAGAGGTATCCAGGAGAATTTCGTAGTGCGAGAGATAGAGGCAGAAGTGTGATGCAAAAAAGTAAAGGGCTCATACTATCCCCTTGAAAGACGCCCCTCTGGAAGGTGACCTTGTTCGTCGTCACTCGATGATTCCTAGATGAGATTGTAAATCTAGTTTTCCAAAGAGGCATCAATCTCTCTATGCATCTCACTATGTGTGGATGTACCTTCAAGCTTTCCAACAGAGAGATGATAAGTCTATGAGAGGTTGAATCGAAAGCTTTCCGGTAGTCAATCCAGGCCATTGAAAGGACGCGCTGATGGACTGTAGCGTCTTTACAAACACACCTGTCAATCAGCAGGTTCTCTCGACAGCCTGCTACACCTTTTTTCGAGCCTCGTTGTTCGTACATCTCTCGCCATACAGGCTCAATTCGTCGAACAATCCTGTTGTTTAGGACAGCTGTAAAGATCTTATACAGTGTGTTCAAACAAGTTATTGGCCTGTAATTCTCCGGTTTGGACAAGTTGCCTTTTTTCGGTAGGAGTATAGTACGTCCTAACACCAGCCACTGCGGAATGGGCGTCTCCGACTTTAAATATGAGGTGAATATGCGGGCCAAATGTTGGTGGATAGAAGTAAACTTCTTCCACCAAAAGTTCTTGATACAATCTGGTCCAGCACCGGAAAAGTTCTTCGTGCCTCTAAGTGCTTTTTTCACCTCTTCGGCAGTGACTGATGGGCACTCCTCATCAGATTTTATGAGGTTGTCGCAAAACTCCTTGAAGCGGATGATATTGTCAGTATCTTCTTTCAACTCTAGTGTTTTCGGGATCTTGTACACCTCTCTCCAAAAAGTCTCTACCTCCTTGGGCTTGGGTGGATTTTTTACAAAAACAGGGGGATCACTGAAGAGGCGTGATGGGTCAGCAAGAAACTGTTGATTCTCCCTGATCCACCTCTCCCTCTTCTGTATCCTCCTCCTTGCGTCAGATAACAGCCTTATTTTGTCAACAATATGCTGCTTGATTGTCAGCAGCTTTGACTTGTTCAGTGTGTGATTCAAGGTCCTTAGTTCTTGGGCGAACTTTCGAACCCTTTCCGTGAATGGTTTACCAGATGTTATGTAGTCAATCACACATTGAACACGGGACGCATTCTGTCTTGCCCATCCAATTTTCTTGTTCAGTTGATGCAAGCGTCTTTTGGTCTTTTGATCCATCGTCGGTTTCAGCCTTCGATTTGAATCAGCCAAAGCTCTCGCAGCACCATAAACTGAGCAATTGATCGGTCCAGAGGTCGGAATCTTGCGAGATATCTCGACGAAGGGAGGCATCCATTTCAGCCAGATCTTGGGGCTTAGGAGGAACTTGCATGTTGATGTTCCTCCTTGTACTGAAATTGCGATCATCTTCCAGAAGGTGCCTGGTTTCTGCGGTTGGTCTTAATGTCGTTTCATCTTCGTCTGCAGCTTGTTCAAGCAGCGGTTGAGGAAGCGCTCCGCGTACATATCCATTTTTCCGGAGGTAGTCGGCTTGATTTCGCAAAGACTGATGCGAAACGTGTTGAAGCTCTGGGTGTTTCTCGCACCACAGAGTATGCATACGTGCCATAAAGCCTCCGCGAACAGGGATAATACTGGCATCGTAGCAGTCTAGCACGTCATTCTTAAGTTGATCCGTCCACTCAATGTGGGCGTTTCGCCGGTTCGTCGTCGTGTTTCCATCTAAATTATTTTCAGCACCCCGAACTCTAGCATGATCGGCATTGTTTGCCGATCCATTGTCGGGTGCTCTGCGCGTTCGATCGTTTTGAACCGCATCTACAACATTTTGGTGGTTTGTTGGTTTCATTGTTGTTCCCACGAGCAGCTAGGGAAAGGGTTTGTCAATCCTTGTAGAGCCCCGCATGCAAGGATAAGGCTGTACTCTGAGACGTCGCCCGGTATCCCAGAGTCACCGTTAAAGACACCTCACCCAGGTGCCATGCAGCTTTCGGCACGGTTCTCACACCTTCGCTTAGGGGTTATTCCTTCGGGACCATCCCTGGACAATTGTCCGCGACTGCTTATTAATTATTGTAACCATATTCAGCAGAAACCCTTGGTACGGGGACCCTCCATCCGCAACCCGAGGACGCGTTCGGTGGCTTTGTCATAAGCCCTCCGGTTCTATTCCAAGGGAATAGAAACCGAAACCGAATAAAATTCGAATATATATATATATATATATATATATATATATATATATATCCTATACAGACATTTACGTTACACGCGTAAACAAGAATCAATCAAATCAATGAAAACAATAAAATCAATGAATTGAACAAAATCACTGAAATCAGTGCCATTTTGATGTTATTGATAATACTTTGATTTTAGTATTTTATTCAATTTATTGAATTCATTCAGTCATCTGATGGTATTTTTTAACAAAAAGTTCGAATATTTGCAATAAAAAAATCGATAAATTGAATATAATCAATCAAATCAATCATATTAATAAAATCATAGAATCAATGAAATGAAATAAATCAATCAAAACATTAAATTAAATAAATTGAATAAAATCACTACAATCAGTCAAATGTAGATTTCATTGATGTGTTTTCTTTCTGATTTTGTTGATAATAAATCGATGTTATCGATTTTGGTAATCTCATTCAATTTATTGATTTTATTGAGTCATTTGATTGTTTTTTTTTAAATAAAAGAATCGAATATTTATACCGATTTTCTTCATTTTATTAAAAAATACAATCAAATTAATACAAAAATCAATAAATTGAATGAAATTACTAAAAACAATAAAATCAAATTATTATCAATGAAATAAAATAAATGAACAGCACCAATAAAATTAATAAATTGAATAAAATCACTAAAATGAAGAAAATCAATAAAGTCAAAATTATACTGATTTTAGTGATTTTATTCAATTCATTGATTTTAATAATTTTTGTATTGTATGGACTTCATTGATTTCATTGATGTTGTTTATTTTATTGATTTTGTTGATATAAAATCGCTTTTATCTATTCTAGTGATTCCATTCAATTTATTACTTGTATTGATTTATTCTATTCTATTTTTTAATAAAAAAAATAATGTAGATCAATAAAATCACTAAAAACAAAAAAAAATAAAATTATTCCCAATAAAATGAAAAATAAAAAAATCAAGAACATCAATGAAATCAATAAATTGAATAAAATCACTAAAATCAGTCAAATCAGTGCAATTTTGATTTTATTGATAATAATCTGATTTTAGTATTTTATTCAATTTATTGACTTCATTGCTTCATTTCATTGTATTTTTTAATAAAAGAGTCGGATATTCATACTGATTTTCTTTATATTATTAAAAAATACGATGAAATGAATCAAAAAAATCAATAAATTGAATGAAATGAATGAAATCAGTATAATTCTGACTTTATTGATTATAATTTGATTTTCTTGATTTCACTGATTTTATTCAATTTATTGATTTTATTGATTCATTTCATTGTATTTTGTAATAAAATAAAGAAACTCAATATAAATATACGATTTTTAAAGAAATACAATCAAATGAATCACTAAAATCAATCGAACAATCAAAGCACAACATCAATCGAATCAATAAAATAAAATTTATATGGGTTTCACTGATTTCACTGATTTTATTGATTTTATTGATTTTATTGATTTTATTGATTTTATTGATTTTATTGATTTCATTTATTTGACTCATTTTATCCGCTTCATTCGTTTTATTAATTCTATGGATTTTATTCATGTTCTTCATTTTATTGATAATTTATTGGGGGATAGAGGGCATTTTTTAGCACCCCCGTCCTCCGAAAGCTTATCACAAAAAAGATTTTTGTTGCTCCACCCAATTCAAAAAATATTAATATTTATTAATATTTTTATAATATTTATGCGGTAATGAATTAAAAAAAATTAGAAACAAAAAAAGATTTACGAGAGTACGAGGACGCGAACGCATGACGGCAGATTCTGTAGCCTTGAACCTAGACCATTACCCCGCCGCTCCTCACTCTTTAGTCCTATAATTCAAACCGATAGTTATATTGCGCGGATTTCTTGTAACCCTTTTTTCTCGTAAACCGATTTTCATCTTAGTAAACTGTTTCAGCTTTTTTTATCTCAAATGAGGCCCTCTTCGCTCACAAAAGATGACCACAATCCGTGTCCCCCGTTACAAGCTTCTTCATATAATTAATTTATAGTTGGACCACTTGATAAACTTGGAATTTATAAATAAATTTGCAGAGGGCCTAATTTCGAAATTCCAGAAATCGAATTTGATTGTTTCGGAATTTATTGCTGGATAACTTGATAAATTTATAATTTGTAATTTCAAAATTTTCAAATCACAATTTCAAAGTTATAATTTGAAACTGGGTAAATTTACAAATTTACATACAATCATAAATTGATTTATCAATAAAATTGGTGCATTTGCAGTTGCTGTCTTCAAAAACTTTTTAAATATTTGCGCCACGATTTCGCGAGTGGCAATGTGTGGTGCGGACTTCAGAGCATTGAAGATTCGGAGCGCGAATTTAACAGCCGGTCTGTTGGCGAGTTTGCTTTGCTGCTTACCAATACAGTCTTATGGTCCTCAAATACACAGGACATCTCAATTTTGTTCTACATTTTTCTCCATTTCGCGACGTATTTCGCGAAATTCATGTTCGCCATCATCAACATTTGGGTCTTCGAATATCAGTTAGCCTCTGAAAATACTTCTGTAATGTCAGAATTGTGAGTAAAAAAATAAATTTGCGAACGGTTCTCGCCGTTCAAATGCTGTTTTCTGCTATCCGCAGATTTCTCCCTTTCGAAAAATTAATCATTTCCGCGAAAATAGTTATTCCCTCAGCAAAAGGCTTCATTCCTATAAATTTCGTTGATCCTAGGATCTCGCAAAACCTCGGATATTTGACAAGGTTTCTTTCTTTCGCTCTAAAATACTTGCGAAAAATTATATATGAAGTCAGTGCCGTGCGTATAAAAAAAAATTCCAAGTCGGAGTTGACCAACACTCTGAATGCGAAACAGTGTGTTGAAAACCATACTATCTATAAAGTTTCAACTGCTTTAAAGTTTGCTACTTTACACAGAAGACGAGAATAAGATTCTTATGAAGTAAAAAATGTAACTGTTGTTTAAAAAAGCCAAATTGCACATTTAAACCTGTATTTAGAGAAGTGACAACCTATTCTGTGATCATTCAAGCCAACCTATAGAGTAATAAAGTCTTGATGAAATTAGGATCCGTGGAGAGAAGAAGGTAATATCTAGAAACCAACAAAACTTCGCAGATTTAAAAAAATAGGATTGCCACTAGAATCTAAATAGGTACCTTGAAGAGGATCACAATAGCAACCGTGATTCCTGCGAGTAGTAAGAAAACTCCTTCGCTTAGTTTACGTATAGAACGTTTAAAGGAAATTATACTAGCCGACATATTTAGAATTTTTTTTTGCCGCGCGAACAAACAGGTTATTTTGATACTTTCTTTTATATAATAAATATGTGAGTAAATTTTTCGACCTGACGTGATATGTCTCTTATTCTGTGTCGATTTAAGACCTAATTCTCTCTAGCATTGAAATATAAAACTTTTTCCAAACAACTATTTGATTGCTTTCAAACTCTTGTTTATTATGAACGGATAATGAAGGACATGCCTCTGAGCCGAAAAATTCTGTTAAATCCGTTTGCAATCTAAGTTCGTCCAATTTCGAATTTAGTATTTTCAACTCTTCTTTAATCTCAGTAAATGTTTTCAGCGATTGTTGTTCACAATCCGTTTAGCCTAAGTAAGAGTTCAAATACATAAAGACATATTTGAAATGAGAAATTTAATAAAATAGTTCCAGAATCATAGAAATTATTTACCAAGCTGAGTATTCCTAGCTGTTTGCTTCGAATACTGGCGATTCTCTGTGTGAACATGATCAAGTTCACGATCCAGTGAGTCGTCAATACGGAATCGTGTTCTAGGATTCTCGTGTCTGGTACAAATTCATAAGTAAAATCAAGAATTGCAATACAATTTTTAAAAGGACCTTCAGTAGTGATTAGTTATCTAGGAATAAAAATATTGTGCGTTCCCGAGACATCAACATGTACATATAAGGGACTCTGTATAGAGGACATATCATCTCACATGCGACAAGTCTCTCTGCGGCAAGTCAAATCTGCGAAATGTCACATCTGCGGAATATCACCTGCAGCATGTCACACCTGCGGACGTCACATCTGCCGCATGTCACAACTGCGGCATCTCTATCTAGCAGCTGCTCTCCCGCGCGGCGTTTCTCACAGTGAAATGGACATTTTCGCGGCATCTCTCACGGCAACCCTGTGACTGGTTAGAGGAATAATGTAAGGTCACAACTCTACCCTTTTTCCAACGTCTCGTGCGGGGTAGGATGGCACACCTGTGATTAGTCACAGAAATAATTTAAAGTCACACCCCTACATCTTTTCAACGCCCCTGGGGGCGGGAAGGCACCCCTGTGACCGGCCACAGAAATAATATTGGTCGAATTCTTTCCGCTAGGTTGCCGCCGCAGTTGTGACATGCCTCAGATAAGCCATGCCGCAGATGTGACATGACATAGATGTGACATGCCGCAGGTGTGACATGCCACAGATGAGACATGTCGCATATGTGACATGACATAGATGTGACATGCAACGGATGTGACATGCCGCAGGTGTGACTTGCCGCAGGTATGACATGCCGCAGATGTGACATGCCGCAAATGTGACATGCTGCAGGTGTGACTTGCCGCAGAGAGACTTGCCGCATGTGAGATGATATGGACCCCTTTGTATATAGTCAGACTTTTCCAGGACGAAGAGGGTATGGTAAAATCTTACGGTGTTTTATGAAGGAAATTCGTGAATGTGCCACAAAGAACGCAAGCTGATTTTTGAATCATATTTCTCTCCGCGTACTTAGAATCGTACGTTATAGCGTTATTGATCCCTACCCTACCTTAAATTGTGTAATAGAGTATAAGGAAAGTTGTATGTTTCACGCATAATGTGGGAATCAGAACTTGAAGAATAATTGAAAAAAAAACTAAAACCATATTGGTGTCCAAGAAGTTGTCATTAGGTACATCAGAATAGATAGTTTTGAAGTAATCAGCATATTAATATTACACACAGATTACCTTGTTCGTTTATGGCAAATACCCTTGAAGAAAATGTAAAGCATAAATTAGAATTAATTGATTTAGGTTACATTAAACACGACAGTAAAAAAGAAATAGAGAAGTAACACTGAAATCATCGTTAAAAATCAGCAAAATAAGGAAAAGTTCGTAAAATTTACGCATGCTACTGTTTGTCAAATTTTGAGTTGACTATTTGAATCTTATATGTTCTTCCACTAACAAACGCTCCCGATCAGAGGTATGAAGACAAATAAAAATCTGAGTTTTAAAAGTGAAAGTCGTGTAGTGTTTATCTATGTACATACATATAAATAAAAAATAGGATAAACAATTACCGCAGATCGGGAGATGCCTTGTTTGAAAATTTGTGCGTTCCAAGAGCTTTTAGAGTACTCCAGGAAGTGAATGGCATAACTTTATTAGTTTCTTCAAAAGAACTATATTCTTTTATTGTAGAGTTGAAATGTAAAAGGTACTATTTTCAATAGATAATATCTACCTTCACAGACTCAACATCAAATTAAAAATTCTAAGATCATAGCATAATTATTTCCTCTATATATTGTGAAAAATTCAGACAACTCCTAATAAAATTGAAATTTCACGTATAATTCCAGGTGAACTACCTTAACGGTATTATAATGTGTTATACTAAGTTATTCTATGAAATTTTATTTTTACGTTTTAGCAAGTGTTCGCAGTTATAATAATAACGTAACTTTACATGAAATTCAAGCGAACACATCTGACTGGCTGGCTCAAGCACCCAGACATTTAGAGCTTGAATTGTAAGTTCAAAAAAATATGTATTCTATTAAAGATTTTGTTGAAGAATGTCGAAAAGATTTTAAGCTTTCAGTGATCGAATGATTCTCTTCTTTTTGATATTGTACCAGGTTTCTAATATCGATAGTGATACAGAAATATTTCGAAATAATAAAGATCTGATAAATACTAACAAAGACCTCACACCGAAAGGCTAAACTTCATTCTCCGCGAATTAAATTTCCCACCTTTTCCGGACAAATAACGATCTTCGTAATTTTATATAAATTTTCCTGGTGCAGTAGCAGCTTTTCAACATCCTTGAAATGCTTTTAATGCCATTTCTACAGTCATCAAAATATTTCGATGAAAATAGGATTTAAAAAAAAAAACAAATTTCAGTTCTTTTAGTTTAAATCATTACATTATTTTACATAAAAGAGTATTTCTTTAATAAAGGGGATTCCCTTTGGTCGAGTGCGATGACCACGATGTTTACCTTCAAGGAGTGTATATCACGGCAAGTAGTCGAACTGTTTTTTATTAATATCAGGGTGCCCACTGTACCGTGAAAACGGGGAATTGTTTGAGACCTGTGACCTTGTACCTGTGACTTTCCAGTCCATTTAGATTCATATTTTGTAACTTCTTATAACAGACCAAAAATTTTGCGACAGTTTTCTGTCCTTTTAATCCTTGAAATTCAAATCCTGTCAAAGGATTACACTATGTTACGTAGGTTTCCTCAATACAGACATAATTTTTGGTTTTTTTGTTTATTTTTTGTAATGAAAGATTCAATTTATAAAAACAAATCAATTCAAAGAATGAGGTTAAGCGCATGCACAATTTCGCCTATGCGCCATCGTCAAACGTTACTTACCGGGTTTTCTACGATTTGCGACGTATATTACGTAGAAAACTTATTATACATAAAAAAATCCAGAGTAACGCGTAACCGATCAACCCTGCCTCCGAAACGTGTTTCGAACCTCCGTCTGGTGCTGCAACGTTACGCTGGATAAAGTCACCGGTTTTACGCACTTGGATCACAAATAACTATAAAAATGTTCAGTATTATAAGTTCAAAATTTGTAATTGCAAAAAGCGTGATAAGTATTTTGCGAATGGAGAAAACTGCAGAAACTTCAAAGAGAGCCGCGCCTTGGAGATGCGTGAGCGGAGCTGCGGGAGGATGTGCAGTGTGCACTCAAGCGTGACAAAACAGAGAGAGAAACAGGGGAGAGACAAGCTAGTTCCGAGACTCTGGATTTAGTGTCAAGGTCAGCCCCAAAAATGACACTAATTCCAGATTCGACTCTAGTTTATCAGACATATCGGAGTACTTCATTATTTCATTCGAATACTAATGGAAACAGAATTTCAAAATTATTGGTGTAATTATTAATGCAGTAGTACTTTTGAAATATGTAGCTTCAGCTTTATTTTGATTATCCTTCAATGTTTCTAATACGTCCTGTAATTATGGGGCCACATTATTTTCATAGATATACGTCGTTCCTGCGTGGGTCGGACACCCCAAAAGTATGTGTTTGCTACTTCGACAAGGAATGTTTTTCTACATTTCTCTGAAATTTTCCGAGAAGTTTCTTGTCGAGTAGCCGTTGGTGAAGTTTTGCAACTTCTGCTTTCTTTACTTCGGGTTTGAGAAATTAAGCATCTAGATGTAGTAATGCACTTTCCTCACTTCTGGTGTTAACTTTGTGAAATAATTTTAGTTTAAGTTAAGACAAGCTGCAAAAACTTTTCAAATCTGTCAAATTTTTTAAATATTTTTGAAATATTTGAAATCCTTGTGAAATCTTTTTACTATGAATTAACGTTGATCGAGGATATCTACGCATGAATCTTTCTTGAGTCATAGTTTACGATGCATGTACTCATTATTTTTATCGCCTTCTTCATCAGTTTGTGCCCTCCGTTTTTCATTTCTATTTACTAAACTATTATTACTGATTTCGAAAGATAATGTTTTATATCATTTGCTATGTAGGGGAGAGTGGCCCTAAGTCGGCACTGTGAGTTAAGCTGGCACCCTCACTTTTCTCAGAGATGACGCGCGTGTCGGCTTGACCCATTTGTCGTATAACATGTTGGTAGACACGGACGTAATGCACGCTGACAATTGTCACTTTAGTTTTCTCTTGGCAGCGTGAGCGATGTATACATTTTTTGTTTGAACGGAATTCTATTTTCTTTCGTTCTTGTGAAGTAGCTACAGGTTTGTAAATATGTTGAAAAGTTCAATCGTTGAAAGCCTTGGTTTCTGTGTTCAGTGTGCTTTTGCTTAATGAAGTCGATTTTTGATTCGGATTTGTTTCGTGTGCGTCGGCACCAAACAGGTGGTCCTGAGTCGGCATCTTTTTTGTCGCTTTTGTTGTTATGTGTGTGATTTTATTTCGTTGTGTTTCAATTCCATGTCACTCGTCTTTTTTTTTTTGTTTTTTTTTTAGTTTGGTTGCGCTTTGACTGCATGTTTGCAGATTATTGTAATATAAAAATGTTTTCATCCTTTAAATAAAGTTTGATAATATTTTACATGCTTTCTCCTTTTATATGGTATGAATGTGTCCATTTCCTTCTAAAACTTACATAAAATGCCCTTTTTCTTGCATTTAAGCGGAGTCAAAATTATCAAATCAAAAATGGCGGATCCAATATGGCGGACCCAAATTGTAAATGGAAACCAATGTGACTAAAATTTGCTACAAGGGGGTTTTTCAGGTCGCTGATTTCAAATCCAGGGTCAAAATTTAAAAAATTCAACATGTCCAATCCAATATGGCGGACCGAAATTGTAAAAGGAAACCGATATGACTAACATTTGCTACAAGGGGGTTCTTCGGATAGCTGATTTCAAATTCGGGGTCAAAGTTGAAAAATTCAAAATGGTGGACCAAAATTGTGCAAAAAAAAAAACAGATTTCACCGCGTTTTTGAATTCTGAAATTTTGACTTTGGATTTCAAATCGGTCACCTACAAACCCTCCGATAGGCTATTTTAAGTCAAATAAATTTTGTTCTATAATTTTGGTCCACCATATTGAATCCGCCGTTTTTAATTTTTTAATTTTGACCCCGGATTTGAAATCAGCGACCCGAAAAACCCCTGATTAGTATTCTTTAGTCAAATCGGTTTTCTTTTACAATGTTGGTTCACCATATTGGATCCGCCATTTTGAATTTTTCAATGTTGACCCTGCATTTGAAATCAGCGGCCTGAAAAACTCCCTTGTAGCAAATTTTATTCAAATCGGTTTCCTTATACAATTTTGGTCCGCCATATTGGATCCGCCATATTGGATCCGCCATTTTGTATTTCCAAATTTTGACCTTGGATTTGCAATCAGCGACCTGAAAAACCACCTTGTAGCATATTTTAGTCAAATCAGTTTCGTTTTACAATTTTAGTCGGCCATATTGGTTCCGCCATTTTGGATTTTGTCTTACAACGATTTACATGTCAGATTCGGATTGGGCATGCAAAAATCTATATAAAAACATGTATAGCACATAAAATGTAGAATCTAAGCGTTTTTGGTATTCAATAAACGATTTTTTTTGCCAAAAATTCCATCTTAAACACAGATTTTCGGGGTCACCATTTTTTTTTTTTACTTTCTCTATATTTTTTCTATATGCAGAAAGGTTTTTTCTTGAATCAAAAAAAAATATATATCCCTCTAGGTCATTCCGATCTAAAGTTCTACGATTTTGAGACAGAATTTCAAAAAAGGTCCACTGTGCGGCGTTGGTGTCAGTCGTTGTTCCAGAACTCTATATTCTGCTTGCCTATTTGTCATAATTCCCGACTATGTACACTGGAGAGTCAGTCTATATTGATCTCACAATCACACTGGAGAGCCCATTTTTAGGGATCTATCTTTATAACAAACGCTAGTTCCAATGCTAACGACTGAGACCAACGATTGAAAATATTAACTTTATTTACATCAAACGTCGAGAGACAAGCACAACTTCATACAGGCACACGCACGTACACATATACAAAAAAAGGTCGAAAGTCAAAATGTAAAAGTCGATAATCCAAATTTGTGCTTATCACAGTCATCTCTCGTGTACGCGGGATGGCCACAGAAGGCGACTTTAGCCGTTATCATTGTTCACTCCCAGAAAACTCCAGACGATGCAGCACGTGTTTAGCAATACTGTCTTCTGAGTTAGATGTAGCGAATTTCGAGCTCTTAGTTCATTCAAGATTTGTACGCACCTCGCATGAACGTTCCCAGTGGAGGGGATCAAGACCGGGTGGATGGTGACCTAGCTCACTCTCCACACAATCAGGATCTCCTGCTTCAGCTCCGAATATTTCTGGATCTTCTCAGTATATCGAAGCCTAATTTTGTTGTTGAGGGGAACTCTTATGTCTTTTATGCTCACGTGTTGAACACGTTCATGTAACCGGAGGACATCTGAACGATTGTGTATTACTCGATGGTCAGTAAGAATAGTTTTGTCCCAGTAAAGGGGACAGGACCTTCACAAAGGCGGCATCTGTCAATAACTGCCGCCGTATTGAGGATGTGTTTTTGGTCATTTCTCGTCTTGAATACCCTTTTCTGGATGGCAATGACGAATTCTTCCTTTTCCGGAAGGAGTTCCCCCCGCCCTAACCAGAGGTTTGAGGTATCACTATCCACTTTAGGAAGGTTTAATATCTGGGGTTGTTGTTTGCGCAACTTTTTACCCCGCCACTGAGCAGCTAGCTGTTTAGCGTTGAGATGTCCGATGTTCTAGAAATCAACAGTTGCCAGTTTTAAGGGAGTGCGCAGGTCAGCTCTACAGATGTAGTTGTAGAGTAAGATGTTAGTCTTGTGTTGGAAATATTCAAGCAATTGCGCTACCTGAGAGTCATTCAATTGACGAATATCCAAAATCCCTCTGCCTCCAAGCTTGCGTGGCAAAACTACTCTCTTTACAGCTGTTCTTTCATGGTGCATTCGGTAGTCAGACATTTTCTCGCGGATGGCCAGGTGACAAAACCAAAGGAGTATGTTAGAAGAGGAATGGCATGGGTTTTAATTGCCTTTATGATGTTCTTCGCACTGAGACCAGACGCCAGAATTCGACTAAGGTTATCTGAAAAAAAGTCTCAAGTAACTTTTAATTGCACAGTGAAGCGGACCCCTCGCCTGCAATATGCCAAGATACCTTTACGATTCTTCATCAGTCATCGCCTCAATCGGTGTGTGGTCGTCCAGTATCAGTGGAGAATTTATTTCTCCACGTGACAAACGCAGCTTTCTTTCAGCTCAACAGGAGCAGGGGCAGACTCCAGCGGCTGCAAGCCTAACGACTGTCAAACATGAGACAGTCGCCTTGCTACCTCAAATATAAGGTGGCACTACCTAATGGATCCTAATTGATCACGAAGATGTTGCTCAGTCACTCTATGGGCCAGCTCGGGATAAAGACCCACGAAGAGGCGAAGTTGTTCGCCACTGACTGGTGCCTGCGCACCATGGAGTTGTTGGCGGAATGCATTCTCAACCTCCGATCTTATCCGGTCGATGGTTTTTCTAGGGAGGTGGTTCCTATTCATAATCTGACGCCTTCGCCGTTCAAGGTCGTCTTGTGTTACTGTTCTCATTTCTGGGAAATTCGCTACAAAGTTTCCGCGAAAGACCATCCCGTCGAGAGAAATTGTGGCCGCTTCCGTCTCGTGTCCAATCTGGCAGCGCATTAAGTACTCATCATGATGGGTTTGAAAATTAATGTGCTGCCGTGGCATTCCTGTGGAGGTGGTTGGCTGGGGGATTCCAGCCGAAACATCCTCCTCAGGGTCAGCTGATGTGCTGCTGCTTACCGCTTTTTGCCGATGTTCTGGCTGGACAGTAGCGCTTTCAGCTATCCCGGTGAGATCCACCTGTCCATTACGTGGCTCACCATCACCGGGCTGCATGCTGTCACACCCAGCGGTGGCAGCAGGGGCGCCCAACGATCCTCGGGAAGCGACCACCGTCTACATAGATTTAAAAACTGCTTCATGATAAAGGGGCTCTTGGTGCTCCTCTTAGTCCCTTTCCTTTTCGTCATCTGCCTGTCTGGCATGGAAAACCCTGTCGATAGCAATGCTACAGCGAACATAGCCGTAAAATTTATGAGAGTAAAGCTCAAGCCTTACCGCGACAACAAGGCTAGAACACCTTCGATATGGCGTTATATTTATTATTTTATGTTATAAGGAGTTGTAGGCGCTGGAAGCTACGGTCATGGTTTCTTAAAGCAACCAATACCGGCGCAACTGGAAAGTATACGTCATCCACTCCTAGTCCGTATATCCCAGAAGGTAAGCAAGAGCACGAAATTTACGCGAGATCCCAGAAGAACAGCCTTTTGAATCTGGCTCGCGATGGACTCAGCCTAACGCTGGCAGCCGGGATTTTCTTGAGTTGGCTAAGAAATGAAGCTTTCATGCCTCCAAGACAGCCGATTATGCAAACTACAAGATGGACTTTATAGCGTTAGTACATCAGGAAAAAGACTTTTTGCTGGATTTTTGATCTCCTACTTCTCATATTGGCATTATCGGCTATCTGTAAAGGTAGTCTTACTGGAACTAAATATCCGTTTTTGCGCAAGAAGGATACCTGGTCTCATGAATACTGAGGCGTTTTATGAGCATATTCCGTTTGCGTATTGACCCAACATTCATGTAACCTCTGCATAAATCGTCTTCGTGCCAGTAAGCTTCTTTGCCAACAGGTGAGGATGCCCATATGTTTCTAGTCCTTCAACTTGTTTTTAGAATTTTATATTATTCAGAATGGCAACCATGCTATGAAGATTACGGGGAGGGAGTTGAATTTCGTGAAGGTTTACCACAAACATCAGACTATGCCAATGATCCTCGAGCTAAACTTCCAAAAATTTGTGTATGATCTTTATATCTCAAAATATTTTTCATCAGGGATATGGTCAGCAAAATATTTCTTTAAATGCTAATTATATTTTAGTATTTGAAAACCCCAAAATCGAGTGCAAATTCAACATTTCGCTAGACAGATATACCCTGAGAATAAACTTTTTCTACAGGAACCTTATTATGCCGCAACTTTTAGCTCACACGATTACCTCCTTCTAGATTTAAAACAATCTACCCCTGACAACTGTAGATTTAGAACTTGTATATTTTCGTCAGATCCATATCAATACGTTTACCTACCATCAAGGAGTATAAAAGCCGGCTTACCAAGCGACCTAGTACCAGTTATACGTTTGTCATGATGACGTGCGCACGATGATCCATCGGAAAGAATAACGTTAAAATATTAGGCGTTCTCTATCTTTTGGATACAGAACAACAACGCGCTGTTTTAAAAAAAGCTAACCCGCAACTAGTAAAAAGTATTTGTGAATGTGTCTGAAATACTTTACATGGAAACGTTTCTCTAAAACTGACCGAGAAGCGAAAATTGAAGAAACACAGATATGCATTAAGAAAATCAGTGACACCACGCGGTGCGTGAAACACTAAAAAACACGTAATTGTGCAAAGAGGAGTGGGATTCTTACCCCTTTTACGCGCTTTTTCTCTTTTTTTCTCTTCTCTTTTTCAACATGTTTTCATCTTCGTCATTGTTTTTCATATACATATATTAAAATGGTGCATACTAGGAAAACGGTACTTGTGCACTTAGCACTTGGATCATTCGGATAGTGTCGATAAAATTAGGCTCCAGTCGTACTTGCAACAAAAGCAACAACAAAAATTATTCACCAATTTTGTTACCTCAAAAAAATCCGGAAATGCAATTTCCAGACACGACTCCAAAATGAGTGACATTTCATACTCTCTATTATACACTGATGAACATGAAAAGTGGAAATCGTATCAGCAAGTTTTACAAAGGTTCTTGTTCTTTACCGATAAAGCGAAAAATTCAATTGGAAAGAAGAAGGAAATAAAAGACGCTGTTGAGAACAAGTTAAACAGTGAAACCCAGAGGTCAAAGTTATAATAAAATGGAATGAACAAGGTGTTGCATTTATCGACGGAGCAAGTGTTGAGGAATGAAATATTTAGGATTCAGCGAACGATGCTATTAGGTATAGGAAATCAGTTGTTGTACCAGGAAGACGTCTGCTTGCAAAGTTTCTTCAAGGAATTA
The DNA here is from genome assembly GCA_932178445.1 of Andricus quercusramuli. NCBI lineage: Eukaryota > Metazoa > Arthropoda > Insecta > Hymenoptera > Cynipidae > Andricus > Andricus quercusramuli. Next base: position 66,253 of record CAKNXH010055502.1, read on the forward strand.
AGACACCCAAAGAAATTTTGGGTAATAGTGAGTACTGGAGAACAGATTCACATGTATCTGTAACAAGAATATTAAACAACTCGGGTAAAAGTTCTACGCCGAAGAAAACAGCTGTTAAGAGAAGGACAAGTAAAAAATCTAAGAGAAGAACACGATCGAAAAGTACAAAAATATCGGTAACTGATATTTTTGAAAACAAATAAAAAATGCCATTTTCACACTCCCACTCGTCTGAGTGCTTGAAATCGAAATAAGATTTCTTTTCCCTACCTCCAACACAGGCATCCATAGAGAGCTCTCAATAGGTACAGTACAAACCAGATCCATCACTCACAGATGACTCACCCATAGAGTTTGTAGTTCCAGGTCAGGGGGATGAGTACATTGATCTTGTACTTACACTTCAAAGTGTAAGAGTCAAATTAATCACTTCTTTAAAAATGCAGAAAACACTTTTAGTATAGAATCCGTTGGTCCTATCAATAATTTACTGCATTCCATATTTAACCACTTGGATGTATACTTTAACCGGAAGCCTGTATCCCCGCCAAATAATGCATATGCATACAGAGCGTATATTGAATCTCTTCTCAACTATGAACCAGCAGCGAAGAAAGTCATCTCACGTCAGCATTATGGCTTGATGATGCAGCTGGTAAAATGGATGACGTCACAACGCAAAACTAGGGTCTCGTTAATCGAAGACTTATATTGTGTAAAGGAAGAAAAATTGATCTGGTTGGTCATTTGCACAATGATGTTTTCAATAAAGATAAATTTCTCTAGAATGGTGTTGAACTTAGTTCGACTGGTGCGTTCCGAAAATGCTTTTTGCCTTATGCATCCTACTAATCAGGCTTATCTCCATATTGAAGAAGCATCTCTTCTTATACGGCGTGCAAAAATCATCCCTGGAATTCTCCTCTCACACGCAAAAGCTCTTTCTCAAGGTACGGCCACGGATGCACTCACCAGAGTAGAAGCTAAATCACTCACAATTCAATCTGGTGTTCAAAGTGGAACAGTCGATAATGTTATACTTAGTCGGCTACCTAAAAGGGTCATTATTAGATTTAATATACATTGATGATTCTCATACTCTGTTTTCCGGAACGGGAATATAATATTGATCCTTTTGACTACCCAAATGGTTACTGTCTCTTTGCATTTGATCTGTCTCCTGATATTTCTGCAAATTGCCAATCACACTGGAATCTTGTGAAACATGGCAGCCTTCGAATTAAACTTCGTGTAGAAGAAGTACTACAGCAAACTGTTTTGTATAGTCTACGCTGAATGCGACAATTTCTTGAAAATTGACGCATCCAGACAGGTTATAGCAGATTATAGCGGTTAAAACCTGCACAGACCTGCATAAACCTGTTTAACAGAACCGGTTTTCACCATCACTTGAAAATGGGGGAGAAAAGCAACGAATATGTGCCAGGATATATAAAACACTCTGCTCAGTTACTTGCAGTCTCTCGTAAAGGTCGCGTCATCCCCACTTTTACTGTTGACTGAGAAAGTGGACTATATAATCAACATTTAAGGCTTTCGAGATATAGATGATCAGTTTATACCAAAGGAAGCTGCTGTCGTTGCTGTTGATCAAAAATAAATAACTAATTCGATTGTTGGGGCACCATATCTCTTCTCTGAATTTCCTGTAAGTTAAAAATCACAACACAGCTGGCTAACCTGTTTCTATCATGAAATTAAATGGCTCGTTGGAGATATCACAATGAAGTTTTTATATTTAAACCTTCGAGAGGTTGCCAAAACTGCATCACAGATTTGCACACGTGGTCTGGAAAAAGCCTTGCTTTTGCAAAATATCAGTAGCAGACAAATCATCAATTAGAAAGCAGTAAACTGCCCAGGCTTCAAAAAACTCGATGACAGGAAAGATTTCTGTTTTCACCATGGAGTTAGAAGGGAGGAAATGTTCAGATGTGCTCTCCACAATGCCATGAAACTTCGCCACTGGCTTCGAAGAAACGACAAGAAGAAATTCTCTGTAAACTGTCAAACATACAATCAGCGTACGGAAAAACAATAATAACCAGGAATTCATTTCCAGACGGCGCTGAGGTCAAGACTGAATCTTCAAATCGAACAACTGATTCTAAGCTTTGTGCTTACGAAATTGTGACCAATGAACATGAACAGTCTGGAGATATTGCAGGCTCTTTAGGATTTACAAGTACCCACGATTGGTGTATACTCAGCAGATCGAATTCCCGAAACCTGGAAAAGACCAGCTGCAATAGTCGTTAACACCGATGAACACACCCATGCTGGTCTCCAGTGGTTTAGAATATATATCGACGGAACCAGTAGAGGAACCTTCTTTGACAGTTACGGGGTACCGCCTCTTATTCCTCAACATCTTCATCTTCTACGTAGAATCTCCAACCTCTACAGATGGAACAACAAACAACTACAGAGCACCTATTCAAATGTATGCGGTCAAATTTGTATCATGTTTCTTTATCATATGTGTAATGGTGGTACTCTGCGCTATTTTACCATCATTTTTATGGACATTTATTAGATAACGATCGCATTGTAGAAAACTTTTACAAAACACTTTTAGGCAAGTATAAACTGAAACTGGTTAGAGCTCAAGACTCTAAACCCGGCGTAGAGTGGTCCGGATGGTCGAACAGGTGATGTGAAGTCGAAATACTATCCGATATACGTGAAATTTATTTTGTAAATACTTTTTGTGTCCCTGACTCCAAATCTGTTTTCAAATTTCAAAATTAACAAAAAGGGTGAACCCAATATAGCAGCTAACACATTCTAAATATGACTACAATTTTATGAAATCCATTTGAGAAACATTGTGTAGGTTTCTGGTTTCAAATATGTCATAAAAAGATCAAAATTGAAAATGGCAAATCTAATACATTGGCAAAATTAACAAAAAAACATAAGAGCATGAAATTCATTTTATACTAATTTTTGAAATTCCTAATTTCGAACGTCTTATTTAGTTGTATCAAGATAACGGTGAGTCAGTACTGACGAAATAATAATTAGGTAAGCAAATAAACAATACACTTTCGCTTTATATTTTTCTGATTATATTTGATAATTGTTTCAATTAGGTTAATTTACAAAAAAGAAAACATTAACTAAATAGAATATTGAATATCTGAATAGCAAAATACTAATAACTGTGTAAATTGAAATTACTATTCCATATGATTGTTATAATAGGCAAACACGCGCCTCAACTACCGCAAATTCCTGCCTGTGTGGCCTTCGTAAGTAGCGTCCCATTTGAAAAGTCGCAAATCGCCGCAAAAATATTTCATGGGAATCAATTCAATAATACTTTTAGAACAACTTAGCGTTTCCCCATTTCGTGGCAAAGCCCGGCAACTTAATGCTTTTTCAATCGAAAGCTGATTAAGTGAGAAATATTTTTACCCGAAAAACATTGATAAAGAAATTAATAATATTGATAAATATGACATTTTTAACACGTGAATCACTCAGAGGAGATAATACACTACAATTCTATATAACCATTTTTTAAATATTTTTTACTGGTGTTGATACAGCAGCTCCTAAAGTTGAGGTATATATTGGTATACATTAGGCGTTGAGGGCGATTTCTCCAATTTGTTGAACTTTGAAACCTGAAAAAATGCCTAAAATAATAATATTTTTTCATTATTCTTGTACTGTCATGTACTTAAGATACTTGTTAGTGGATTGGCATCGATATTTCATAAAAAAAATGAAACTGATTTTTTGACTTTCAATGACCTTTTCGACGATCCGGAACCACTGTGCGACGGCAGATGTGTTTGTTCACTATGAAATGAAAATCGGTTAGGTTCGTGTGTACAATCATTTTAGTAGTATATCAAGGCGGGTTCTAGCGATAACTACCTGTTAAAACAGTTATCGCTAAGTTACCGACAGTCGATAATTTGGTCGGTAAGGTAGAGCACTTACACGGACCCATCCCCGTCGGCCATCGATCATAGGATCGAAATTTCTAGAAAGTTGGAGATTGGTTCGAGATTCCCCTGAGTTCTCGAAACTTCTAGAAATATGGTTGGCCTATATCAGGGCTCACCACTTTCAGCAGGTGGTGCCTGCCACGACAAGTGCACGACTGCCACGTAGTTTTTCTGTCATTTTTTTCTTCGGTTTCCAGGAATCCTGAAAAGGGTTAAGGCTGTTACGGCCACGGTTCGTTGCGGCTCATAGTTCACACCGAAGGGTCTAATTTTTTTCCACTTGAATTCATAATACATTGCATTTTTTTATTTGGAACTGTAATTTACCGTGAAGGATTAGGGACGAGTCGAAGGACAAGTTCGAAGAAAATTTGTGAGGGATTGTTTGACCTAGTCTCGCGGATGCCACTCACACTCACACTGCTGTCTCTCTTCAGCCACTGGCTGCCTTCTGGAGAGCCCTGGCCTATGTGCTTAATGGAAAAAAGATCGCGAGATATTTAAAAATACGAACCAACGATGTGTTCATAGCGCTGAAATTGTATTGCAACCCAACGATGCTTGAATGAAATCAAACGTTAAAAATGCAGCTCAATGACGTCTGTGATTGTTCAACGCTGAGAGCAAACGATATTTGGATTCAAAATTTTACCCAACGATGTTTGTAATATTTGTAAAATAAAAGCAAATGTCTGGTTTAGTCAAGAAGAAAAACTAAGCCTAATTTTACAAGAGAAAATCTTAACCTATATTGTGATGAAAGTAAATGTAGTTAAACCATAAATTCACAACGGTTATAAAAATCTTTAAGTGTTGTGTTGGTCAAAGAAGTATCCGTAGTATCAATACTTTGAGTTGTATCATTGTCATTGGCCCTGCTTCCAGAGTAATGCCTGATAGTCGGCTGATCCCGAGGAGACCAGAACCAGGTCTTGAGAGCAACAGCATTTCCAACTGCACACTTTGCATTCCAGCATTGGAGGTGGTGATTGCATCTTGTTGAAACTGTGCCGTACAGTCTTTTTATCGGAGGATAGTCCTTTGACGTAGACCATATGTCCATTCTAGCGTATGGTAATTGCGCGTGAGCCATGAACTTTCACTTTTGTATTTGGCAGGCAGCAGGTCCCAAGAGTAGGTGGTTAAAAGAGGTAGACCACCGGTTCAGCGTCTTTCTGAAGAGGAATTATAGCTTCGCAAATCCTTGCACGTCCGCGGTGAACTCCACATCGATTCAAACTAAACTGTGTTGCTTAAATCATCTCTCTTTTATACCTTTTATCCCCACCACCATTAGTACTCTACTATTACCCCACCACTATCATTTTAAATCAACTTCTTCACGCTACCACTATGGGGCTGGTACTGAATAATACGGCCATGTATAATTAGACAGTAGGCTGCAGTTTCAGCAGTGAAATTGTTTGCAGATTCAAATTCCAAAAGAACGTCCGCGGAGGCCTGTTTGAGAAACTCATTTTGTTTTGAGCAATCAATGATACTGAGAGGAGCGTATTCTTCAAAATAACTTTTCTGCAACATTGGTTCAGCCTCTTCAGCGTAGCAGGCTGCGTGAAAGCTTGCATACATCTCATACAGTAGCGCAAACTGATTATGGTCAAAGTGCAGATTCAAATTACAGTACGGATAGTACTGTGAATTGAGGAATACCTTGGCATTGGTTATATTGTAATTATCGAAGCCATTAGTATATCTGGCTAGCTCATCCTTCCTACCTGTCTGGAAACTCAGTATAAAGTACCGTGGTTTTTTGAATTGAGTTGATGTCTTCACAGTTCATATATATCTTGAGGTGGCGGGAAGCAGTGGATATTCATACAATTCGCATGAGCGAAAACTCATGGTTGTGAGAAAAATTTTTTTCAATAAAGTTCAGCAACTGTATCTTTCGCTGATCTAAAGCCTTATTAGTCTTTCATAAACATGCAGCGAACTCTTGCTGGGTAGTATACACAAATCTTGATGCTGGACAGAAATTCTAATTTCATCGCGGTTGTTGAATGATGATGAGACATAAGGATGAAGTGCATGAATCTCATAGTGAGCTATAGAATCATCGAAGCTCACTTTTTAGTATTTCTTCAATTTTTGTTGCAACAAAAGGAGATGATAAATATCTTGAATGGACACTTCAGCTTCTTTTTCCACGAGGTTTGATTTTCAGACCAAGCGATGTCAGAAAGAGCACGTTCTGAGGCGATTATGTCTTGCCTGATGCTTGAGAACTGGCTTGCATTTGACATGTTGACGCTCTTATATAGACTCCTTTGCGATTCTACACGATACCCATCATGATGATTTGATGTGTTGTCGTATTGCAACTGATGTGTCCAACGATCTTGTATCCTGGTTGTACAACAGGAAAAAAGGCATGAATGGTGTGCACTTTGAGATTGTTGATGTAAGCTCCCGTAGTGATACTGCACTCAACTCGTAGAGCTTTGAATTCAAGAATAGCCACAGGTAGTTTAGAAGTACGAGTCTAGTTGACTTTGAGAACACGTGGTGTGTATCTCAACAATCGTCCAACAGAATCATCTGGTTGAAAGTTTACTGTACGATCACACGATATCTCACTGCGTGACGTGTTATTATTTGGCTTTATGTTCATTGTAATGCCATCAATTGCCAGAGCCTTCTGGACGTAACTCTCAATATTCTCAATCTCATAGCTGACAGTAGGAATGGTCACTACTCGATCACCGACATAGATTTCATTTTTTCCACTGTCAACGTTATTGGTCGCATTGAATGTAAGCAGTTCAACGAGTCCAAGGGTATAGTTCTTATGAGAAGAGAGTTCTATTGGTTTAAAATACTGTGCGTCTAGCACAGAAGAGTTTCGTGTTATTGTGAGAGTAAATGATTCATCCATGATATTGTTTTTCTCTGTACTGACTCTATTCAGCTCACCACACACTCTTATATAGACATAAAACGATAGTTAGTCAAACAAGTTGGGGAAGCCTATCACCGCATGAAGCATCTGGCTGGTCTTCAATCCCTCGTAGGCTACCCGTCTGATCTGAAGCTCTAGCAAGTCTTCAGTTGGCGGAATGCACTCCAGGGGCTTCACTTTTGTAAACAGTGCTCGGCGGCACTTGTTGACACTTTTGTACTGCTTTGAACTGAAATATATTATATGGATTGATTCATTCCGTTATTATAATCTTATTGAAAGTACATTATGATTGTAACTACTTACGGATCATACAAGGCCATGACAAGCAACTCTATTCCCGGCTTGGCTTCCTCAATTTGGAACTTGAAAAGGTGATCCAGGGAGGGAATTACTTCAGGATGAAGTTGCAAGGTGTACTGAGCTGACTCCTTGCCGAACTTATAGAAACATTGAACATTGTCATTGGCTGTCAGAGAATGGAAGGAGGGAAGTATTGCTGACAAAGCTAGCCCTAAAAGTATAAATAATATTTAAAATTGGTCAACTTTTATTTCTATTTACGGTGTATCCCTACAAAAGAGCCTCCAAAACGCCTTACCTAAAGATGCAAATATCTCGAGTATGGTCAAGTATCGCTGCTGCTTTATAGTTCTGAGATAAATCCATAGCTCTTCCATATACGGAAGTTTAGACAGGCAGGAGACAGCCGAAACCACAACATCGGTATCACACAAGCGAATGAGAATTTTCGTATACCGGTGTTCATGCATGTGAGCCAGATGCACAAACATGCGGGTATCCGCTTCCTCGTGATTACATAGAGCGATTCTAGTAAATTAAAGACCAGCCTGGTTGCACGTGATGGAGTCCTTTGCAGTTGACACGAGGAGGGCTGAAATTCTTAGGTGCGTACCCGATGATGCTGTCAGCTGAAAGCCTGTAGAGATCAGTTTTATTCTCAGAGTTTCTCAGAAAACCCTTCCAACTTCCAGGCATTCTAGTGTCAACCTCAACATGCCGTTTAGGATTTGTTAAGTTTTCTAGAACTACCCCTGTTCGGTAGGTAGCCCACTATACCGCTGCTCTGCTGGGGCGGCAGCCTTGTTTCCACTTCCTAAAAGTAGGCTGGGGGTATATACTACAAACGTGCCAAGTCTGTATGCTCTAGAATAAAATGCGAGGTTGGTCGCGATATCGTCCATTAACCGCCGTACTAACAGTATTTCTCTTTTATATGTAGTTGGCCACATAGAAATTTTAAGCACAAGTTTCCACATCCAACACTGTCATAGTCCTAATATCTGTCACAATTGTACTTCATTACGCTACCAACTCCGAAGTAGTCTACAAGACCCGATGGCGGACGAAGATAACCGAAACTGTCATAGTATAGGACATTATCAACGATATTCCTGTAGGTTACCCAGTGAGTACCAGAGCCGTAACTATTATCAAGATTGACAATAGCTGATTCAATTTTGTTAGGTCTCTTCACTGGAAGTTGATTACGTATGAATACTCCACGAAAACGTGGAATCTTTAGAGCTTTAGCATACTTGAACATTAAAAATTTTTTGACACCGGTCTTAGACAAAGTCCCTGTCCTTTACGATAAGGTTTCATATGAAGACCTCCTGCTTCCTGTGCACCTCTGATTGTAGACTTGATGGCTTCTTTTGCATCACTACTTCGTTTCATTGCATTCTTAGCTGCATTTACAACCTTTTTAAATGCAATTAGCTTATTTTTTGAAGCTTGTTTCTTTTTCGAACTGAGTTTTGTCTTCTTTAAACTGGGTTCTTTTTTGAATTGGTCTTCTTCTTTTAAATAGGTTTTTTCTTCAACCCGATACCAAGTTTGGCTTTAGCATTCATCACGTTAGTTATTGCTAGTGCTTCCGCTTTCTTATCAATTCCAGCGTCTTTGGCCAAAATACGCTGCCAAGTTTTACTGGCTAGTACGCGATTTGCAGCGTTTCTTGTTTTAGCGTTTTCATGATTTTGCGAGTATACAATGTCGTGTTCTTTACACGCTGTGTCTAAAGGATTGATACCAGGATCACCCTTAGCAAGACGTTTGGCTAGCTTAGTACCTGGACCACGGTACTGATAGCCAGGCAAGTGCAACTCAAACGGCGACTTGTTGATGACTTTGTTGACCAATCCTTCACCTCGATGATGATGATTGAGTGACACTTTGTTCGCTTTACGGTACTCAATTCTTTCACACTCTACGAAGGTTAGAACGCAACTGAAACAAAAGCTACATAATTGCTGTATTTATAGCTTTCACAACAGTCCAGATCAAGCTGCGGATCAAGACACAACCTACTAAACTTCCGGTTGTTAACTTCGAAACCCTCGCCCAATCAGAAAAGAAGAAGATATGCTCATTTTGACAGTTTTTACTCATGGAAAACCTACGCTCGAATTCCTAAACATCTAGTTTCATCTAGATGGCAGCTGATGGCGAAGAAAAGCAAGATACAACTATGCTTGAAGAAGATGCTACAACTGAGCCTGCTGAAAGTCATGAGTAGTTGACAAACAAGTTTCTTAGAATGCTGCAACAAAATGGAAAGCAGTATTTGGATACGGTTTATGGGTTGCGTAAGCTCGGTGATGGCTGCCTCATGTTTTGTGGTGAACTTATTAGTTTTGAGGGGCAATATATACACGTTAATGGTGAGCAGTATCTGAAAACCGTTGGTTTGCTCGAACTGCTAATTAGAAGAACTCCTGAAGAGTCATCTTTAAGCACCGATGATCCAAACAATTATAGGGAAATATTGATTGCTAAAAATGCACATGATGAGCGGTACAGCTCAACTGAAGCTATTCGTACCGGCCAAAATATTAAGTACAAGAACTTTATTGGAAAAATGTTCAACGTATCACGCAGACGATCCTCGACTGGTGGAGGTCCCCTACCACAGTATATGGTAGCAACAAAAAATGTAAATACTGATTACGTCTACTGTGACGATCCTAACGAACTAGTTAATCGTCTTCGTCTACTCCTAGCGTCTCAGGGAGCACGCACCATGAGTCACGATAATGAAATTATATCAATCGTTGAGGAACTGTGGGAAGCTGAAATCATATATTAGGAGTTTACTCATAACGCAATCGTCAATATCACGATGAATATCGACGTGTTTGGACGCCACCTGGATCAAACCGCTGCAGAAAGCCGTGGGCCACCTGTTGTTGGATTTAGGATTACCTCCGACAAGCATTACGACGTAGATAGCAAGAAAGTTTGTAACGTTAGTGAGGCCAAAGAACGATACGACAGTAATCTGAAGGCTTCGATACGTGAAAGATTCAATCGCACGCTCAAGAATAAGATGTGGCCACAATTTAGCTTAAGAGGCAACTATGGGTGTTTCCACGAAAAGTGTTATTTTTCTGTCACCGTGATATTATAGGCAAACCAACATTGAAAATACAAGTTGTATTGCATAAAAATTTACAGACAGACTCCCGGAAATAGAAACGAAAGCTTACGGTCATTACAGAAACCCTCCTAAGAAGATAAAACATATAATAGTTGGAAAAAATACCAAAAATATACCTGTATAATATTTGTCACCAGTTACAAATTGAATTCTTTGCATGCTCGCAGCTTTTCCGCGCAATGTTTGGAAATTCTGAGAAAAATCATGCTGGTTCAGTGGAGTACAGGCTACTGAAATTTCGCGGATTTAAAATTGTGCTTCGATTTATAATTCAGCAAGAAAACCTCAAAGTCGTGTCACCGCTTTTACAATTCAAATGTCCGCTCCAGGTTCTGTAGGTGTGGAAAGTGCGCGCAACTACCAAGGCCAAAAATCTTTCGATTTTTTATTAGATTTTTGTGGCCAGTAGACACCATATGAAGGAAAAAGACGTACCCCTAAAATTATCGAAGTTTCATACATTCAAATATCGAAGATTTTAAGTTTGGTGAAAAAATGTCCACTCCATCATCGTACTCTACTTCAAGAATACTTGAAGCACACTCTTCTATGCTCACGGAAATTAAGCAGCATGTTGGGGCGAAAAAGTTTACCATGGATAAAGTTAATATGGCAGTGCGCGCAAAAGTTATGCCCAATTTAAGGCTAAAATGACCAATCCAAAATTTCAGCGAAAATGTCCACTCCAGTGCCAGCAGCTGTGAAAAAAGCGCGCATCAAGATAGGATTAAAGTTTTTGCTGACTTTGCTGTATTTCGGTGGCCAAAAAACGTCCCCGCAAGGAAAATTATGTGCCTCGAAAATCACGTGTCTGAAAACTGAAATAGAAAAATCTCGATTAAGCATTCATCTCACGCTTCGCGCTCGATAATATATTCACCTCGCGCTACGCGCTCGGACAGATTTGCCTGACGCTTTAAGCTCGGTTCCTGAGGATTTTCGTACTTCGTGTGCTCGCTATTTCGCGCTTCGCGGGCTAACACTCTCTTAGTTAGCTTCATCGTTGAACTGCTTTTGGTTTAATTATGTACGTTTTACATAGAAAGAGAAACTAATTTACTTAAGGTTCTATCGACCTTAAGGAATACATTCTCATCAAGACACTCGCGCTTCGCGCTCAATATTTAGTTTAAAAATTATGTAAACCTTGCGCTCCACGCTCGTTTCTATTCATCGTCAATGTAATTTCTTACGAATAAAACAAAAACTGCACATCCTATCAAAAAGTGTTCAATAACAAATTTGTAGCTTTTTTTTACACACAAACTTTGCTCAATCATCATTCGTCGTATCTTGCATAGTTTGGCCGTAAAATTGCATGTTTGGATTTTTAATTATATTTTGTGCAATAAAAATGTGAATTTTCGATTTTTCGAGTAAATACAAAAAGACGTTAAGCTAATCTTGTAGGGCGTACAAAAAGAAACATTTTTCTTCTCTTGACTTTTTTTCGTCTCGTGCGTTTTTCGGCTGAAAATATTAATTTTCGTTTCTTATTTTGGATTTTGCAAATGCTGTAACTCTGAAAATTTTCATTTTATCGGAAAATGTCATTGGAATAAATTGTTTGAATTTTAGATTTCTATGAGCGGCCGTACATATAATTTTCAAATTTTGAGAAAAATGGTTTGAAAAATTTTCAAAATGCTCTCACTTTTTGAATTTTTATCCAAAATGGCTGGCTAACGAACTTGACCTGTATTTTCGGACCACAAACCTGGGTGCAAAAGGAAATTTGAATAAAAAAATGCCTTCGAAAGTTATCGTGTCGTCAGACTACAGACAGACAGAGATATTCGTAAACACCATTTTTTCTGACTCAGGGGGTCTCAAAACGTGGACATTTGACAAAAACCGGGGGGGGTCAAATTTCACACAAATCCAATACCTTCTCTATATGAGAATGTAAAAATACACATTTTCAAGAATCATGAGCATTAATGATGATTATTTTATTGTTTTACTTGTTAGAAATAGGGTTGAGAACATAAAAACAATGAAATATTGTGGATAAACACACGAGATAAAAAAGAAATGGAATCAGCAAAGTTTTGATGAGAATGTGCCCACTTATCGGGCTGATTTTTTCACTGTCAATGTAATTTCTTACGAATAAAAGAAAAACTACACATCCTATCAAAAATTGACCAATAACAAATTTGTAGATCTTTTTTTTATGCACAAATTTTGTTGAATCATGATTTGTCGTATCTTGTATAGTTTGACCGTAAAATTGAATTTTTGGATTTTTAATTATTTTTTGTGCAATAAAAATGTGAATTTTAGATTTTTTAAGAAAATTCAAAAAGTCGTTATGATAATCTTGCAGGGCGTGCAAAAAGAAACATTTTTCTTCTCTTGACTTTTTTTTCGTATCGTGCGTTTTTCGGCTGGAAACAGGACATAGCATTTTATTTGTACAAACAACCGTCATCGCAAAAACGTACAATATTTTCCCAAGAAAACATAAAGAAGCAATCGAAATCTCAAAACACCCTAATAACACCAATAGTAATCATGGATATAATATACCAATCCGATTTGGCTATCCGTCCTCCCGGGTTGTTCAAAAAAGACTTGATTGGCCAATCAACTTTGACCGTCCCCACCATGGCCTGCTCTGGCCAATCTGAGGCATCGTAGAGAATATATATATAAGAACAAAGTAACCTGAAACTTCAGTTTCAGGTCAGCCCTGAAGAAGTGAACTGCAATTTTCACGAAACCTCGGCTACATTCAGGGATGGACTGGGACATCAATGCGGCCCTGGCATTTTGTACCTACGCGGCCCTTTTTCCGGAGTGGCTTCTGAAAAAAAAGGTCATCGAATCATTTCTGGGGGCCCCTAATCGGTGAGGGTCCTGGGGCCATGGTCCTGGTGGGCCCTGTGCTGAATGCGGCCCTGGGTATGTCCTTGGCGGCCCTCCAGGCTCGCGGCCCACGATTGAAACCCGAAAAATCTTTAAATTTTAAATTTAAATCCATTATAATGTCGAACACTTCATGTTTTGGAAAATCTGTGGTCATAGACTTTTGTTTTAGAACTTTCTTTTTAACGAATTTTAGCAAAGACTTACAGCCGGCGTTCTTCATCGCTGCTTTCCTCATTCATATATTCTTCTATTGTATTCTAAGAACGTTCACATGTTCCTTTTTTTTGTGCGAAGTTAGATGTAATGGCACTACTGAAAATTGGTGCTTTTTCTTGATTAAGCCATAGACATTACCGGGGATAATATGTTGTGCTTCAAATTTAGACACATGTTTCAATGCAATAGAAAACTTGATTCCAGAAAAGTCTAGTTCATATCAATAGGTTTGATAGCTGCATACAAAACGAGGATCATATTGAGTCTTATTGACTGGTAGTATTACCGATAATAAAGCCCACCTAAAGCACTCATTGTCCCCATTCTTCACGTTAATACAAGCTTTTTTCTCCTTGATTGACTTTAGAAGTTCGACATAGGAGCTACCTTTCACGGGGTTCAACTTATTGATGTTCACTTCTAATTTCAAAATGGAGTGGAAGGTCCATCCCTAATCTTTTTTCTTCAAACTACTTCATTTCATTTAAGATAGGGTATCTGTCAGGTATATCTCTTCATTTTTCCATTTAAAATTCTTATCGTCAGGTGCCTTCTTACCAGTCTTCAGATAATATGTTTTGAGGACAACATCAATTTTCAGAGCATAATATTCACACAGAATCTTGTATACCTCTATTCTCAATAAAGTTGCAGCGTCGACATGTTTGGTTTAGACTATTGAATGCTTTATCGACATCAATCCGCTGTACTCAATTTCCAATCTCTTCACGTTCTGATTGTTTATTCTGAACACCGCCTTCTTCCTTTTTCAGAATATCAAAATAAGCTTTAAAGCATACCAATTTGTCTATAAGATGTAAAAATTTCCGTTTTTTATTTATATTTAATGATCTTCTATATAACTCTGTCCTCACGGTCTTCAAACATAGTAGACATTCATTTCTCCATCGGTTTACCTTGTCCAGTGGTTTGTAGCCAGTTGAAAGCATCAAATTTAATTAATCCTCAATGCTATGAACAAGTTTTGCACACTTGTCGAGCAGCATGTTGGAACTAGGTATAAATGCTACTTTAAGAGTCACTACAAAGTCACTATAAGTCGCTATAAATTTACTACCAAGTCTATTCACTTTTGATACTGATCTTCACTATTGTCAATAAACTGACTGCGCTTCGCTGGAGCGTCGGCTTTTATTAGTCACTATTCCCCACTTTACCTACCTTAGTGGAAGAGACTAGAATACGTTGAACTTTCTGCAAACTTCTATCGTTCTTGCCAGAAGAATCGTTAGAGATAACATATATAGCATCGATGCTTCTAAAAAGTTTAACCAAGAACATCGCAAAGCAATATCCAAGCACGCGCCGAACCTTCTTATAACTGCTATGGATATTTCCAGTAGAATCGTTAGAGAGCACACATTCGGTATCGAGGCTCCTGGAAAGTTTGGTGGAGAACATTTCGGTGGATAACATGAATGTAGAAACTTCAAACAATCTTTTTACAATGTAAGTTGAGTGGGGGTAATTCTCTATAAAAAACAGCGTCAGGTTAAGGCGGCTTCAGTCTATCTTCAAAAGCGCTGAGCTGGAGAACCAGTTTGATGACTTTTTACCTAGCAGGATCAAGAAAACATTTGAAGATGCAAGCTGTAAAGATACGTTTGAGAAAATGAGAGAAGCAGCTGAAACCAGAAAGCTCTATTTCTATTACCTCGGAGGAGCCTACAATCCTTTTAAATTTCAATACGAGTGATAACTGCAATCTTTTCAATTTGGTTTGTACTATTGGAGGTCCTTAAATAATAAATTAACGTTCAAGGGTTGAAATTCTAATTTCACGCTTTGTTCAGTATGTAAAGCTAACATGCGAAAAATGAATGATGGAACAGTCATTAACTAGATGCATTTGATTGGCTAAAATGGCTAGTGATAAAACGCAAAAATGCAACTTTAATTTTACGGTCAGGCCTAGGTTTTATCAGCCTCAATATATATATATATATATATATATATATATACTTAGAGTCAATTGTCCGAAACG
>CAKNXH010055503.1:0-33507 GCA_932178445.1 Andricus quercusramuli
CGAAATTTGAATTTTTCAATTCTTCCTTTCGCATACGTTTCTACGTCGTTTGCACTGTTTGCACATTTCGTATTTTCGTTTGTAACCTCTTGTTTCCCCAGTTAGAGAAAAATCAAAATTCCGTATCTGCCCCCGAAATTGGAATTTTTCAATTTTTCCTTCTGCATACTTTTGTACGTCGTTTGTACTGTTTGTACATTTCATATTTTCGTTTTTACGCGCTTGGTTGCGCAGATAGAGAAAAATCAAAATTCCGTATCTGCCCCCTGAAAATTGAATTTTTCAATTTTTCCTTTTGCATACGTTTGTACGTTGTTTTTGCTGTTTGTACATTTCATATTTTCGTTTGTACCCTCTTGGTTGCCCAGATACAGAAAAATAAAGATTCCGTATCTGCCCCCCAAATTTGAATTTTTCAATTTTTCCTCTTGCATACGTTTGTACGTCATTTGTGCTGTTTGTACATTTCATATTTTCGTTTGTACCCTCTTGGTTGCCCAGATAGAGAAAAATCAAAATTCCGTATCTGCCCCCCGAAATTAGAATTTTTCCTTCTGTATACGTTTGTACGTCGTTTGTACTGTTTGTACATTTCGTATTTTCGTTTTTACCTTCTTGGTTGCCCAGATAGAGGAAAATCAAAATTCCGTATCTGCCCCCCCGAAATTTCAATTTTTCAAATTTTGCTTTTGCATACGTTTGTACGTCGTTTGTACTGTTTGTACATTTCGTATTTTCGTTTGTACCCTCTTGGTTGCCCAGATAGAGAAAAATCAAAATTCCGTATCTGCCCCCCGAAATTTGAATTTTTGAATTTTTCCTTTTGCATACGTTTGTGCGTCGTTTGTACTGTTTGTACATTCCGTATTTTCATTTGTACCCTCTTGGTTGCCCAGATAGAGGAAAATCAAAATTCCGTATCTGTCCCCCCGAAATTTCAATTTTTCAAATTTTGCTTTTGCATACGTTTGTACGTCGTTCGTACTGTTTGTACATTTTATATTTTCGTTTGTACCCTCTTGGTTGCCCAGATACAGAAAAATCAAAATTCCGTATCTGCCCCCCAGAATTTGTATTTTTCAAATTTTCCTTTTGAATACGTTTGTACGTCGTTTTTACTGTTTGTAATTTTCATATTTTCGTTTGTACCCTCTTGGTTGCCCAGATAGAGAAAAATCAAAATTCCGTATCTGCCCCCCGAAATTTGAATTTTTCAAATTTTCCTTTTGCGTACGTTTGAACGTCGTTAGTACTGTTTGTAAATTTCATATTTTCGTCTGTACCCTCTTGGTTGCCCAGATAGAGAAAAATCAAAATTCCGTATCTGCCCCCCGAAATTTGAATTTTTCAAATTTTCCTTTTGCATACGTTTGTACGTCGTTGGTACTGTTTGTAAATTTCATATTTTCGTTTGTACCCTCTTGGTTGCCCAGATAGAGAAAAATCAAAATTCCGAATCTGCCCCCCGAAATTTGAATTTTTCAATTTTTCCTTTTGCATACGTTCGTACGTCGCTTGTACTGTTTGTACGTTTCATATTTTCGTTTGTAACCTCTTGGTTGCCCAGATAGAGAAAAATCAAAATTCCGTATCTGCCCCCCGAAATTTGAATTTTTCATTTTGCATACGTTGGTAGTCGTTTGTACGGTTTGTACGTTTCATAATTTCGTTTGTAACCCATTGGTTGCCCAGATAGAGACAAAACAAATTTCCGGGATTGCCCCCCGAAATTTGAATTTTTCCAATTTTTTCTGCATAAGGTGTTCTTCCAAATTACGGCGGATCGTTTCTACGTAAAGAATCTGTAGACCTGTTCCGGGAATCGTACTGGGGTTCGATTTTTGTGATCTCGGAATATTATTATAGGGTTGGGAATATAACCTGGAGATTTCGCAAGGCGATTTTTGAGTCCACTTCTTTTCAAACTATTTAGAGGCTTTTTTACATAGGTTATCTTCGGAATAGTTTCGTTAAAAGTTACATGGATAAATTTAGAATTGTTCGGTTAGAAATGTTAGGGGTTGTTTTCTTATATTATCATGTGGTTTGGCAAATATTCTGGAGTTTTATGAAGGCACATATTGTCACAAGTTTTGATCTTTAAATTGAGTTGTTTCACATGGCGAAACCTTGGATATGTTTCGTTGAAGGTGCTGGCGTTGTTTTGTGGTAGTTTCGAAAGTGGAAAAAAGGACTTCCTTAAAAAGGAAATTTACTGGGCTTTCTGGTCAGAGCGTACAAAGGAATTTTTGTAATGAGCAAATTTATTTATTTTTTAATGTTAAAATCTCATAGTAGCATAAGTTTTTTCCTTTCTTACTATTGATAATGATTTGTTAGAATTATGTTTGTGCAAAAGAAATCAATCAAAGCGAGTTTAATTAAGAAACTGAATACTGTTTACGGACAAACAGATAAGTTTTTTTATAAATCCTCTGTTTAGTATTATATATTCACATACAATATATAAAAGTACATACGAGAATAAAAAATGAGTGATGTTTTCATACTTTTGTTTAAATTTTTACCATCGCCCCTTAAAGTTTTTTCATTGATGTCATTGCGCTTTTCGCACAGGTTTAAAACTCATGTATTAATTCCGTAAATTATATTGCATGAAAGGGCAGAAGTATGTTAATTAATGAATCGCAGTACAAAAAAAATTTCTCATTATACTCACGACTGCTCATAGATTATCGTAAACTTGTAGCACCAATACATACAATAAAATAAAAAACCGACCAAATTTTGACTTATCTCTATCTGGGCAACCAAGAGGGTACAAACGAAATTATGAAATGTACAAACAGTACAAACGACGTACAAATGTATGCAAAAGGAAAATTGGAAAAATTCAAATTTCGGCGGGCACATACGGAATTTTGATTTGTCACTATCTGGGCAATCAAGAGGGTACAAACGAAAATATGAAATGTACAAACAGTACAAACGACGTACAAACGTATGCAAAAGGAAAATTGGAAAAATTCAAATTTCGGGTGGCAGATACGGAATTTTGATTTTTCTCTATCTGGGCAACCAAGAGGGTACAAACGAAATTATGAAATGTACGAACCGTACAAATTTATGCAAAAGGAAAATTAGAAAAATTCAAATTTCGGCGGGCAGATACGGAATTTTGATTTGTCTCTATCTGGGCAATCAAGAGGGTACAAACGAAATTATGAAATGTACAAACCGTACAAACGACGTACAAACGTACGCAAAAGGAAAATTGGAAAAATTCAAATTTCGGGGGGCAGATACGGAATTTTGATTTTTCTCTATCTGGGCAACCAACAGGGTACAAACGAAAATACGAAATATACAGACAGTACAAAAGACGTGCAAACGTATGCAGAAGAAAAAATTGAAAAATTCAAATTTCGGGGGGCAGATACGGAATTTTGATTTTTCTCTATTTGGGCAACCAAGAGGGTACAAACGAAAATACGAAATATACAGACAGCACAAACGACGTGCAAACGTATGCAAAAGGAAAAATTGAAAAATTCAAATTTCGGGGGGCAGATACGGAATTTTGGTTTTTCTCTATTTGGGCAACCAAGAGGGTACAAGCGAAAATATGAAATGTACAAACAGTACAAACGACGTACAAACGTATGCAAAAGGGAAATTGGAAAAATTCAAATTTCGGGGGGCAGATACGAAATTTTGATTTTTCTCTATCTGAGCAACCAAGAGGGTACAAACGAAAATATGAAATATACAGACAGTACAAACGACGTACAAACGTATGCAAAAGGAAAAATTGAAAAATTCAAATTTCGGGGGGCAGATATGGAAATTTGGTTTGTCTGTATCTGGACAACGAAGAGGGTAGAAACGAAAATACGAAATATACAGACAGTACAAACGACGTGCAAACGTATGCAGAAGGAAAAATTGAAAAATTCAAATTTCGGGGGGCAGATACGGAATTTTGATTTTTCTCTATTTGGGCAACCAAGAGGGTACAAACGAAAATACGAAATATACAGACAGTACAAACGACGTGCAAACTTATGCAAAAGGAAAAATTGAAAAATTCAAATTTCGGGGGGCAGATACGGAATTTTGATTTTTCTCTATTTGGGCAACCAAGAGGGTACAAACGAAAATATGAAATGTACAAACAGTACAAACGACGTACAAACGTATGCAAAAGGAAAATTTGAAAGATTCAAATTTTGGGGGTCAGATACGGAATTTTGGTTTGTCTGTATCTGGACAATGAAGAGGGTGCAAACAAAAATATGGAATGTTCAAACAGTACAAACGTCGTACAAACGTATGCAAAAGAAAAATTTGAAAAATTCAAATTTTAGGGGGCAGATACGGAATCTTGATTTTTCTGTATCTGGGCAACCAAGAGAGTACAAACAAAAATATGAAATGTACAAACAGTACAAACGACGTACAAAGGTATGCAAGAGGAAAAATTGAAAAATTCCAATTTCGGGGGGCAGATACGGAATTTTGGTTTTTCTCTATCTGGGCAACCAAGAGGGTACAAAGGAAAATATGAAATGTACAAACAGTACAAACGACGTACAAACGTATGCAAAAGGAAAAATTGAAAAATTCAAATTTCAGAGGGCAGATACGGAATTTTGATTTTTCTCTATCTGGGCAACTAAGAGGGTACAAAAGAAAATATGAAATGCACAAACAGTACAAACGACGTACAAACGTATGCAAAAAGAAAATTTGAGAAATTTTCATTTCGGGGGAATGCGTGAAGTTAGCCCCCCGATATCAATTTTGCCCCTTATTTGGTGACCAAGAGGGTACAAACGAAAAGGTTGAACGTACAAACAGTACAAACGACGTACAAACGTATGCAAAAATAAAATTGGAAAAATGTGAACTTCGGGGGGCCAACTTCACGGGGGTAGCTCATACGACATCGACTAATCCTCTACATTTCTGTGGAAGATGCCGTGCATCCCCTTGTCGAGGAACTCATCGCGGTAGTTTTTCTCCTGTGCTTTCTTAATCCGGGCCTTCAGGAGTAAGTATCCAAGATCGATAAGATTTGATGCATTTTGCTCACCCCTGATATTGAAGTCAAGGCCGAGTGTTTCAGCAGCCTCGTCCACTGCTTTGTACAGAAACGCCCCTTCACCTACTTCTTCGTCTTTCCTGACCATTTTTAGAAGACGGTCTTGTCCATTTGTGACTATATGTGCTGTACCCAGAATAATCCTGTTGTGAAGACATTCAAGATTCAGTATTCCACGACGACCTTGACGGCGTGAGATGTAAAGTCTTGGAACTGAAGACTTATGGTGCTTGCTTTTGTTCATGTTCATAACCTTTCGGGAACCGATATCGAGGGATCTGAGCTCGTCCTTCATCCATGGAACCACTCCAAATGAATAGAGTTTTACCGGGGCGGCAAGCATGTTCGTAGCAGATACTTTGTTCTTAGCCGTCACTTTGGAGGACCAAATCTGCCGGGTGAGACGTTTATATCTGCTTTGGAGAGTATCCTCCATAGATGTCGTGTCCTGAGTTCGGCTCTGTGGCACGCCCAGGTATGTATAGGTCTCTCCAGCGCTACGGTATCGTACAGCGCTTTTGTCGACGAGCTCAGGGTTTTCGGGGATGCCATTAAGGGGTAACACCACTGTAGAAATTTGAAAAAATCGATATTTTTTATTAGCTTAAAAAATTCTTTGAACCTTGTAGAATAAATGACAAAAGGTTTTATACGAGTTCGACATGGATTTCATTGCAATTTCGAGCCATTTTACCGAGCGTGCCGGGCCGCTCCGCAACAACTACCTGCGTCTATTAGGTTTTTTCAGTTAGAAATGCTTTAGTACACGTCAGCAACTCACGTTAGTACAGCTTAGGTGAACGTGTAAAACGGACTTTAAACGCTTTTTTCTCAAAACACGTTTTTTGAAATCGGCACGCAGCATAGCTCAAACAATTTCCAATATTTAGATCGGGGTTTTGCCTACATCTTCATAATAGCATTTCAAAGAGAAATACGTGGGGGATTTTCGATGAATCAATTTAAAAATTGTTATAAACAATTAGGTTCCGTTTTTTTTTGGCCTAAAAATTTGTTTTTTTCCAATGCTTGCCAATTACACACATTCCAATCTCTTGAGTGTACCCTTTGACAATTTTTAGAGCTAGAGGTAGTTTCTCTTGATTTCTAGTATAGATCTTAAGATCGTCCATGTAAAATACATGAGTGGCCTCATGCTTTCGATCTTCAGGTTTGCCGCAGAAGTACCCTTCGGAATGGCGAAGTGCAGAGACAGTGGCAATAATGTGAGGCAAAAGGAAAGAGGGCTCATGGTGCCGCCCTGAAACAAATCTCTCTCAAAGGTGACACTGTTAGTGATCACACGATGTTTTCCAGATGAGATAGTAAATCTGGTTTTCTAAAGCGGCATTAATCTCTCTATGCACCCCACGATGTGTGGATGAAACTTTAAGCTTTCCAACAGACAGATGATAAGTCTATGTGAGGTTGAATCGAAAGCTTTCCGGTAATCAATCCAGGCCATCGATAGGAATCGCTGATAGGATGCTGCGTCTTTAGAAACACATCTATCGATGAGCAAGTTCTCCCGACATCCTGCTACGCCTTTCTTTGAGCCGCGTTGTTCATACAATCTCTCGCTACACAGGTTCAATTGTCCGAACAATCCCATCATTTAGGATAGCTGTAAAAATCTTATAAAGTGTGTTCAGACAAGTTATTAGCCTGTAATTCTTAGGGTCAGCTAAGTTACCCGTCTTCGACAGAAGCACTGTGCGCTCTTCCACCAACCACTCCGGAATAGGCTCATCCGACTTTAGATATAAGGTGAAAATTCGAGCCAGATGCTGGTGGTTTGAAGGAAACGTCTTCCACCAGAAGGTCTTGATACCATCTGGACCCGAAGCGGAATAGTTTTAAATGCTTCTGAATACGTTTTTCACGTCCTCGGTAGTGATAGGTGGGTTTATGTTCTTTGAGTCTTCTTGAAATGAACGCTGGAATTCGTAGACTTCTCTCCAAAATGGTTCGACCTCATCTGGTTTGGGCGAATGGTCGACAGTAACTGGAGTGTCTTGGGAGAGTCGAGATGGGTCAGACAAAAACTGTTGATTTTTTCTGACCCACCTCTCCCTCCGCTCTAGACTTCTCCTAGCGTTAGATAGTACTCTTATTCTGTCAACAATATGGTGCCTGATGGTCAGTAGTTTTGACTTGTTGATTGTGTGATGACGGATTCGCAGTTCGTGCGCGAACTTTCGAACCTTGGCAAGGAAAGTCCTGCTAAATGTTATGTAGTCAATCACACACTCAACGCGGGACGCGTACTGTCTTGCTCAGCCTATCTCAGTGCTGAGTTGATGTATTCGTTTTTTAGTCTTATGATAAACCGTTGGTTTTTGTTTTACGGTTTGCTTCTGCCAAAGTTCTTGCTGCATTGTACACACCACAATTGATAGTCCACAGGTCCGATTCTTCGGAAAAATCTCCAGGAAGCTCATCATCCAGTTCAGTGAGATCTGGGCTTGGGAGAAACCTGAATGTTGATGTCTCTCCGAATCCTGAAGCATCGTTCTTCGTCTATTGAATGCCTGTTCGCGGTTGGTCTTAGTGCCGCCTCTCTTTCTCTGTTGCCGGCTTGTTCTGGCGGTGGTAGAGTAGGCGCTCCGCTTACATAGCCCCTTTTTCGGAGTTATTCGGCATGGTTTAGTAGACGTTGACGCGAAAAGTGAGAGAGCTCTGGTTGTTTCTCGCACCACAGAACCTGAAGTCGTGCCATGTAACCTTCTCGCTCGGGGGCCGTATTGCTATCGTAGCACTCTAGCAGGTCGTCATTGAGTCGATCCGTCCACGCAAAAGTATTGAGATTCCGCCGGTCCATCACGTTGACTTTGTCTTGATTGGCTCCCCCAGCTCTAGGGTTGTCGGCATTGCTATCCGACCCATTGTCGGGAGCCCTGCGCGTTCTATTATTTTGAACCGCACTTACTACAACTATGTTTGGTGTTATCATTGTTGTTCCCACGAGCAGCTAGGAAAAGGGTTCGTCCATCCTTGTAGAGTCGCGTCTGCAAGGATAAGGCTGGTACTCTGAGAGTTCGCCCGGTATCTCAGGTCACCGTTTGATACATCTCATCTAGGTGTCAGTCAGCTTCCGGCACGGTTGTGACGCCTCCGTTTAGGGGTTTTTCCTTCCGGACCATCCCTGGACAATTTTCGGCGACTGCTTTATCATTATTGTAACCATATTCAGCAGAAACCCCTGGTACAGGGAAACTCTATCCGCAACCCGAGGACGCGTTCGGTAGGTTCTTCATAGGTCCTTCGGTTCGATTCCTAAGGAACCAAAGCCGAAACCGAATATATATATATATATATATATATATATATATATATATTCTTTATGTTTAGTGAATTGTATCGTGGTTTTTGCTCTTTACATTATAACTGTATCTTGTGTCTCTCTGTGCAATGGCAGATATTATTAGAGTCGCTCTCACGTGCAGCATGAGCGACAAGCGTTGTGTTACTGGATTGCTTATTGGATTCTATCGATATTGCCACAAATTTTTTACTACACTGAATAGCGCGTGAAAATCATCAGAGAGTTGACATTTTTTTGTCGCATCCTAAACTAACCAGGTGGGAATTTGGGTTGGCAGCCAGAGTTGACGGTCGGCCCAAGGTCGGGCTGGCTTTGGCAACCGAATTTTGCTGACCGAAGCTGGCCCAACTATAGCAGTTCAAAGCCACCGTGGTTGGGCCAACGTTAGAACTTGGCATTGCCTTCCAAAATTCACCCGACCGTCGGCCCAACTGTGGCCCAAGGATGGGTCGACGGTAGTTTAGGCCTTGGCGAATTGGTTCAAAATAACCATAACAATACGGCCGGCCCAACTCTGTGTGATGGTTGGCCCGGCCATCAATGTTATATTATCCACTGTAAGTAACCTCACTTTTGCTGACCGTCGGTCAAACTTTGGCCCAAGGTAGGATCGACGGCTGTTTATGCCTTGGCAAATCGGTTTGAAATAACTACAAAAATATGGTTGGCCTGACTCTGGGCGTAGTTGGCTCGACCATCGTTGTAATATTATCCACTGCAAGTAACCTCAATTTTGCCGACCGTCGGTCCAACTCTGGCCCAAGGTTGGGTCGACGGTCGTTTAGGATTTGGCAAATCGGTTCAAAATAACCATAAAACTACGTTCGGGCAGACTCTGAGCGATAGTTGGCCTGACCATCGGTGTAATATTATCCAGTGCAAGTACCCTCACTTTTGCCGACCTTCGATCCAAATCTGGCCCAAGGTTGGGTCGACGGCAGTTAAAGCATTGGCACATTGTTAAAAAATGACCATAACAATAAGGTCGGCCCGACTCTGGGTGATGGTTGGCCCGACCGTCGGTGTAACATCATCCAGTGCAAGTAAACTTACTTTTGCCGATCGTCGGTCCAACTCTGGCCGAAGGTTGGGTCGAGGGTTGTTTGGGCTTTCGCAAATTGGCTCAAAATAACCATAATACTACGGTCGGACAGACTCTGCGCAAGAGATGGACGGACCATCAGCATAACATTGGCTTGTACAAATCATTATGATGCACCCGACGGTCGGTCAAACCTCGGCCCAAATATGGGCGTGCCGTTAGATATACTAGGGTTCATTATTTCAAAACGACCGAAATTTGGGTACGAATAGCTGGATTTTTGTGTAGACATACCCATATTCGTACGGAAATTTCGGAACACGTAGGCAATTCCTTTTTCTAAGAAAAAAAATTCAAAGCTCTATGTTTATGATAAACTGTAAATGTTCCGAAAAATTTACATTTGATGTAATTCTTAATCGCTTTAAAAAAATTGTGATCAAAAAAATTCTCGCAGTACGTGATACAATTTTTAAGTTCCGTCGATGCAAATTTCAAATGTTCATTAAAAATGGCATTCTATGTCATTATCAAAAGTTGTAAAATGGCCTAAACTGCAAAAAAAAATATTACACGAAGAAAAATTAGTCAAAGTGGGCGCAAAAAAATATTTGAAAAAATTGTATAAAAAATGTTTGAAAAGGAATTGTTTAACAAATATTTGTTGATAAGAAATTTTTGAAAAAGTATTGTTTGAAGAAAAATGTTGGAAAAAAATATTTTTTGAAACAAATTAAAACAAAAATCTTTTAACAAAATTTGGGTGCGATTGCACCTCTGATCTGGCTGGAATATTTTTTCTTCGGCAACAAACTATCAGAATCTTCAATTGAACGATAAATGAAGCGATCTGATGAGGAAAAAGTTCTAAATTATTGTTACTTTTGTTACTACGATATCTCAAACATGGGTCTGTCACGACATCGGAATGATTACATTTAACTCACCTTTTAGGTGCTTTTAAACATGTGTACAACCAGAAGCACCGTAAATAATTAAAACTCAATGGTTTTCTAATAAATCAAAATGTATTTAGATGTTTTCTCATGCCGGCATAAGCTATTATATCGAGAAAAAAAAACGTTTCACGGACATCAGCTATCAGTTGAGACGGGAGGACGCGCTTAGCTATCGATGGCAATCGAGATAGGTATGTCACAAAAATAAAAAAAGTGTATGTAATAGTCACAAAAATAATGCTGATTAAACCCCTACCCATTTCCAACGTCTCGTGGGAGCTGGAAGGCACCCCTGAGACTAGTCACAAAAATAATGTTGGTAAAATCCTTACTCCTTTCCAACGTCTCGTCTCCTCCTGTCTCAAGTGAGAGCTGATGTGCGTGAAACTCTTCGTTTTTTGTCTACGTAGTAGCTTATGCGGGCATAAAAAAATATCTAAATACATTTTGGTTAATTGAAAAACAATTCGACTTCAATTATTAACAGTTTTTCTGGCCATACGGGTGTTTAAAAGCACCTCAACAGTGAGTTGAATATGATCATTCAAATATCGTGACAGACCCGTGATTGAGACATCGTAGTTACAAAAGTTACAATAATTTTAAACGTTTCCAGGATCAAATCGCTTCATTTACCGTTCAGTTACACATTCCAATAGTTTGTTGCTAGAAAAAAGATTTCCAGCCAAAACAGAGGTGACGGTCCTACTCTGCAATCTAACCAAAATTTGTTTTACTTGGTTCAAATTATCTATTTAAACATGATTTCTTTTATATTCCCGTTGAAGGTTAATTTAATTTAAATCTACATGATGTCGCATAATAATAGAAAAATGAATGAGAAAAAAGAGTTAAAAAATTGTTACTTTTTAACTGCTTTGAGCTGTGGCTTATGAGGATGGTTCTTTCATTGATTTTTAATTCTGTAGGTATAGAGAAATAAGCAAGACTCCCGACTGCCAGGCGATAGATTCAGGTATAGATGTAGGTTCGAAACCCCGTAGCTTTAGAAATTTTATTTGTAATATAATATTTATAAATGTAATATATGTAGATTCTAGATAAACGTTCATTTCTCAGCCTGCTGGCCTTCAAAAATTGACATGCTTACACTTCCATTTTTTACAGAATTTTTTTAAAACTAATCCTTAAAAACTAACATACATCCATTCCTTATCTCTAAGACCGCAGGCTCTTACCGCCTTGCCTTCCTCGCTTCGCCTCGCCTCGCTCGCATGTCCCTACTTTCTCGCAATGCCGTGCTTGCCAACCTCTGTTTTCGCGTCTAATAGCTACTACTTATCTACTATTTATAATATTTAAAACTTACCTATATCTACTTCCTCTCCTATTTGCAATCTTTCCTTCTCCATTCCTCTTTCTTCTTTCTCCTCTTCTTCTAAATCTTAGACAACACTCCCTCCATCCATGCTGTTGCCCTTTTTTCCCCCTTTTCATGCATCAATACCTCCATGCTTATCTCACTCCTTTCTACCTCTACGCACTCCTCCAATCAGTGCTCCACTCTTGCATCTCCCTTCCCACACAGTTCACACATCCTGTTATCCCCTGAGAGCAAGAACCTATTGAAACTCTCCATGCACCCACACCTCATCCTCGATATAAGCTCCTGACTTCCTTTCTCCCCGTCTCCCTCCTGATAATATAACTAGGCGTGTTCCTTGCCAACCCCAGGCTCCACTTCACATACCTCTTCTGCGTTCTATTTACCTCTTCACTTTCCT
This sequence comes from Andricus quercusramuli, assembly GCA_932178445.1. Classification (NCBI taxonomy): domain Eukaryota; kingdom Metazoa; phylum Arthropoda; class Insecta; order Hymenoptera; family Cynipidae; genus Andricus; species Andricus quercusramuli. Next base: position 12,137 of record CAKNXH010055503.1, read on the forward strand.
TCCACCCCCACACCTCTACTCCATACTATAGCACACTCATCACTACTGAATCAAAGAATTTCATTCTCCTTTCAAAATCATCTGCGAATAACTTCTTTCCCAACCCCCACACCTGCCTCATCATTCACATTTGCCCTCCTCATTCTCTCTTTCATGTGATCATCCACTCCCCCATGCCTCCGAAACACGAAGCCTAGGTACCAAAACTCTTTCACCTCCTGCACCTCCTTCCCCTCCAAATCCACTCCCCTCCCTTATCCCTTCCCCCTCCTTTACTGAACAGCATAACCTTGGACTTTTCCGCATTCAGCTCTAACCCCTTCTCATTCAGGCATCTTCTCAACTTCTTCATCATCTCCTTTAAGGCCTCCTCGCTACTTGCCAGCAACACTATGTCATCTGCATACGCTAGTGAACAAATTCTAATCCCTCTTATCCTGACACCTCCTACCACCCCGGCCTCCAGCTTACTTTCCATGTCCGAAATCATAATCGCAAAAAGCGTTGGGCCCCTCTTACCTTGTCTTTGGTCTCTTCATGTATCTCCCTTACCCTCTCAATCAGGCCTCTCTCCACTCTCCTATTCTCCATCGCCTCCCACAACCTCCCCCTATCCACCGAAGGAAACGCGCCTTTGAAATCCACAAAAGTGCGTTCACTCTCGTCTCCTTCTCCGCTAATTCTCTATCACCACGTGCTGCAGAACGTAAATATTGTCGATAGTACTCCTACCCGACCTAAAGCCCGCCTGCGTCTCCATCAATATTCCTTTCCCCTCGACATCCTTCCGCAGTGTCTCTGCCACCACCGTCACGTATACTTCATACGCCGTATTCATTAGCGTAATACCTCTATAATTTTCCTGTCTATCCCTATCTCCTTCCTTATACAGTGGCACCATTAACCCTTCTCTCCAGCCGCCTAGGAATCTCTCGCCCCTCCATACTTTCTTCACTACCTCATTCAGCCTCTCCCTAACCTCTTGTGTACTGAACAGCCATGCTTCGTTCTCTACCCCATCCAGCCCTGCTGCTTTTGACCTTCTCAACTTCCTTATCTGCTTCTCTATCTCCTCGCCATTCAACTTCTCCATCTCTGCGTCCCCCGTTCTTCTACTCTACTCTTCTCGCTAATTCCCACCCTACGCTTCCTAAAACTATTTATATTCTCCCAGACGTCCCCCTCTGTCTTAACATTTCCTGACTCCTCTTCCAGATCTTTCTCCTTTTCCTGTTCTTTCTTCTTACACATCAATCTAAACCCCTTCCTCATTTCTACATACTCCTCCCTTTTCCCACATTGTTGTCCAAGGTTGGGCAGACATCATCTTAATAGATGGCCCATATATAGGACGGTTGGCCCGACCGTGGACCGACGGTCAATTCGCACATGGGAACCAACGCCTCTTCTCAATATTGGGCCACTTTGAAAACCAATGGTGTTCCAAACTTATATTTCGAGGTTGGCTCAACCATGAAAAGTATTGTTGGTCCAACTGTGGAAAATAGGGAGGGCTTGGGTTATCATTACGCTGGTTGGCCTGACCATTGGCTCACAAAGATGTGCCAACCTTACAAAGGCTGCCCAACCATGGCCTGAGCGACAATTCGCACCTGAGTAGCTGTTTCAGAACAAGGCACAGATCCATGATTAAAATTGACAATTCAAATCATGGTTTTACGTACAATTGAACGAGTGATCATGAATCTTCATAATTTTCTATTAAACTTTGACAATAAAGTTCGTAATTTATATCTCGAGCGGGCAGCTGTCGATTTCTTCACATTCTTCAAGTTTCCGTAGAATTGTTTGTTGCATATTATTGTTGAACCAGTCATTTGACAGAGTTGTTGGGTAAATTTATTTTGTCCTAATCTTAAATTTTATATTTTTAATATCGGCGGCGACTTTTCTAAATGTAGTCCCCAACTCTGCATACTCTTCAATTGTTCCGTACTTGATTTATACATCTGTAATATGGTTTTCAAATAACATCAAGGCATCATCTGAGAATGCATAATATCCTTATGAATTAAGTTCACAGTTATACCCGTTCGAAGTCTACGTTCAAACACTAAATCGCAATCTGCCCATCTTACACAATCTGACAGATTGCGATGCTTTGGCAGACATTCTTTTCATTTTAATAATGCATAACGAGCGACACGCACGCATATACATATATTTTTCCATTAAATTAAGAAAAAACTTGTTCATGATGTGTTGTTATTAAGGTTGATTCAAGTACCGCTTTCAAAGTATGTAAATTATACTGCCAAGATTCATGGACTTGTTTGTTAGTAAAACTTTAAACGCGCTTTTCTCGAAATCACTTTTTTCAAACTGGCCGGGAACATTGCTTGAAGACCGTTATACATATCAGTCTGCCCTTTTTACAGTAGCTTTAAAATTACATTCTTTATGGAACTACGTAGGGTTTTTTAAAATTTAATATCAACTTTTTTTATAAACAATTTCGTGCTTATTTTTTGGCCGAATATCGAAACTTTTTTTCAAAAGTGCACCATTTCTACCAAATTTGGTAAGAAAAAATATCCTACGTAGTTCTCAAGCTAATGACATATATATAGGCATTTAAAGAGTCAACATACAAAACTTTCTAATCGCCGCCATTTTGTATTTTTTTTTTCTGTACTTGAAAACATGCTGATTAAACCCTCAAAAAGTAATTCCTATTCTTTTTGTCAAACTCCCAGAAAAAGTTCTTGAAAATGGACCTCTTTTTCGGGCGCTAGAGTGGTGTTACCCCTTAAGTAGCAAAGGCTACAACATCACCTACTGGCTACAAGGAAAAATCATCTAGATTTAAGAACTATGAGCGAGACACGCATGCCCATAGTACTTCGATCAAGGAGGGTAATTATCCTATTTGCACAAATAATTATACGATCCTCTTTTGCCCCACTTTCTGATCAAGCAATAGTAGACAACGTCGAGACTTGGCACGAACGCATTGCTTGTGCTACAATTGTTTACGTAAGCACATGCTACGTTTTTGCTCTTCTATGAAAAGAGGTCCTACTTGTGTTTGACAATAATCCTGGTGTTTCCACCAGTACTCATGGTCAACTCAATGCGTTGAATATCCGCTCCAATTTATGACAGGGGGGACTGTACACTTGGCTACGGCCCTTAGCACTGTGAAGTCCTTCGATGAGAGTCAGCACCTCGCTCGTGTTTTATTGGATCTGGGAGCCCAAACCCCTTTTATTTCTGCATCCTTGGTTCAAAGACCTACATGGCGGCGAAATAGGGCCATTATCACGGGCCAAGGAGTAAGGAGATCAGCTTGCTTCATACACTAGGGGTCTCACTATCGTGAGCATGAATTCTAGGCTGGATCCATCAATTAATTTAAATGTACATGCTGTGATATTGTCTAGATTCACTTCCTATATACCATTAAGTATTATTTCTGTGAATGATTGGCTACATCTTCAAGGTCTTGAGCTACCAAATTCAATTGTCAATCAAGGTGGTATGTTCGAGATGATACTGGGAGCTGAAATCGATTCGCAGGTCATCGAGGATGTTGTACGCAAGTGTGCGATAGATACTCCTACAGCGCAAAGGACTTCTCTGGCTTGGATTCTGTCTGGGTTCTTCCCTGATGAGACAAACTCAATTTCCGAAGAATTGTGGAGCTGCAGCGCTCCGTTGATATGGAACTTCTGGAACTGGTTTAACGGTTTGCAGTTCAGAAGCATATTGCACCACAAATGTCTAAGCTAAGCCTAGATGAAAAAGAGTGTGAGAAAATATACTCATCTTCGTATCAACGTACAAAGGATGATCATAACATCGTTCGTCTTTCTACCAAAGATCGATCGATCGAGTTAAGCAAATCTCCACCTGCGGCTTATCGGATGCTCATGACCATTGAAAGGCGATTCCGTCAGGACCCTGAGTTACACCAAACTTATGCTCAAGGTATACAGGAGTATGCTACTCTGAGTGAGATGGAGTTAGTCACGAATTCAGAAGATTTGGAACCGAACCAAGGTTATTTTTCCCCCATCACTGTGTAATAAAGGAGAATAATTCAACTACCAAATTAAGGACTTTCTTCTACGCATCACGAAAGACTGAAAGATGACTATCTTTGAATGATATTCTATACACCAGGTCAAAATTACAGACCGACCTGGCTGATGTAATTCTTTGTTGCAGAATGTACAGAATCGTTTTCACTGCAAACATAGAAAAGATGTTCCGGCAAATTTGGATCAATCCCGAAGACCACATATACCAGAAGATTCTCTGGAGATCAAGTTTGGAGGAAGATGTTGAAAAATACTATCTTAAAACAATTATTTTCGGGTTGGCATCTTTTCCCTATCTTGACGAAGGAAGTATATCTCGATGTTGTACTCTATGGAGCAGATGATATTGTTACGGCTAAGGAGAAATGCCGTCAACGGGATCTACTTCTCATGGCGGGCGGATTTCTTCTCAAAAAGCGGCTATCCAATTGTGACAAGGTTCTGCCAGGAGTATCGAAAGATCACAGAGAGGTTGCTACGTCCTTTCAATTTGATCAGGAGCTGCTGCTCGTTTTAAACATTATGTTAAATCAATAAACAATAAAACTCAAATAAAGAATATGTTAAAACGTTAAAGAAACATTTGTGAAGAAGTCCCTCAAGGACCACGGCTGCACAAATTGGAAAGATCAGCAATCCACGCCTAGAATTATGTGCTGCCATATTACTTGTACGTTTGGAGGCTCATTTTCGGTCTGTCCTTAAACTACCTTTGTCAGTTATCTGTCATCTTTGGCATGACTGTTCCAATACTCTGGAGTGAATCAGGGCTTATCCGTTACGCTGGAAAATATACCACACCTGATAATTTTTCCTATACACTAATTCTCAATTACCCTTTTTTACTTTGATTTAATCCCTGCGTTTTGACCACACCCAATAATTTCATCCATGCCCTAATTCTTGTTCACCCTTTTCGATGTGGAGATTACCCCGAGTTTTTACTATACCCAACAATTTTGAGCAAGCCCGAATTCTTGATTACTCTTTTTGATTTTAAGATTGCCCCTCAGTTTTGACCACACTCGATTATTTTGACAATGCCATAATTTTTGATTACCCCTTTTGATTTTGACATCAACCCTTAGTCTGTGTCTACACCTGATAATTTGAAACTTGAAATCTAAAGTACCTTCCAGACCCAAGGAAACTACCGAGAGTTATACCAAAAATGATTTTGATCGTTTAAATGAAGTTTATGGAAATGTCGACATCCGTAGAAATATTCAAAGTCGTGGAAACCTGGATACACCCTTGTGTTCAAGAGTTTCAAACTTTAGGATTCGAGAGGCGCAGTACTCAAGGTAGGTGTTAGTTATTATTGCATTAAATATTAATAACAATCGGACAATAGACAGCCTGCCTTTCCAATGCCGCTCCTTCTCTGCTCGCGCTGTTAGTCATTTATTGTCTCTGCTCGGCTGCTGCTCGTTTTAAACAGTATCTTAAATCAATAAACATTAAAACTCAAATAAGGAATATGTTGAAATGTTAAATAAACATTTGTAAAGAAGTCCTTCAAGGAAAAAGGTTGCACCAATTGGAAAGACCAGCATTCCACTCCTAGAATTATGTACTGCCGTATTACTTGTACGTTTGGAGGCTCATGTTCGGTCTGTCCTCAAACTAGCTTTGTCAGTTATCTGTCATATTTGGCATGACTCTTGCAATACTCTGGAGTGGATCAGGGCTTATCCGTTACGCTGGAAAATATACATCAGTAGCCGCATGCGGGAAATTCAATCTACTCTACCTGAAGCTGACTGGCATCACGTGCCTGGGGTTGATAACCCAGCGGAATGCGCGTCGCATGGCCTACCAACATCACGTCTGGAAAAGGATCATCTCTGATGGAATGGTCCGGAATGGATGCCGAAACCTTAGACTTCCTGTCCTTCAAAAACAGGAATGGTGGATCCTACTATTCATCGAGAAGAGAGAGTTATCACGCAAACGGTTACGGTGGAAGTGGATCCTCCTTGGCCTCTACTAAGTGCTTACTCAACCTAGCAGAAATGGAATCGGTGAATGTTAAAGGGGAAGTAGTCCAAGCAAGCTGACTTTTGGAATAACGAAAAAAACTGTCCCGTTCCGAAAATATTGGCAAATTGCTTAATTAGGCCTTACGCATTTGTGGAACCAGTGGTCAGAGAGATATTTGAAGAGGAAAGAGAATTTTAATACAATTTCCCTATTTTATAGAATTTTTTAAAGGTGTTGAACTACTGCCCATTCAACATGCTACAACAAAATCAAGTTTTTTTTCGTTGGTTTTTTCGATAAATTGTTTAGAAGCCAAGGTTGTTATGACAAACATTCATTTTTCAAGTCAAACTGAATTAATACAGTCTTTAATCACTGTCTATATCTTGTTGGCCTTCCTGAGTGGGCCTTCGGAAGGCGATTTCCTCAAAGACTATTCTGGATTCCTCCTGCCAAAATTCCCCGACAATTGAAAAACTCTTCCTATTCAGAGACACGTCGGAATCAATCAAATTTGGTAATTCAACTTTATTTTTTACTACACCTCACGGAGCTCCAGCTACCTGTCTTGTTATCACTGATGAAAATCTTAGTTACAATAGAGAAAAAGGTGGACCATCATCACGTATAAGAGAACGTATCTACCAACCACCCACTTTGGTGGACATAACAACACCAGCAAAACAATAGTTTAAGGGAACTTTCACCAGCTCCCATGTCGAAATCGGTCCAGCTTAGCCCGATTTATAATTTGGCGCCAATTGGGCCCCAACTGGGCAGCCCAGTTGACCAAAAATGAAATCCACAAACTGATTATTTTTATTATATAAGGAAGTGGATGTATTCCCACCCAAATCCTTGAATTTTCCCAATTATTCAGAATTTTTAATTATTGAAACTTATGTTATTAAAGTAGACCAATACTTGATTTTGTATTTGGGCTTATATCGGACTTACCGATAAAACGCCCATAGTAGGCATAATCGGAGTTACATGTTATTTCAATGAATGATTGTATACTGGCGCATACATTTTTTGTTATTTTTAAACCATTTTTTAGAGGTTCAGCTAGGCCGTTTAAAGTCTGAAAATGAACTTTTCATCATACCTCAATGGAAATGATACAAAATTGTATGCATGACTCGGGCCGAGGCGAGGCAACGATTTTACTCGTGAAATCGATGCTTTCGAACCTCGTTACGCAATATACTATTCTTAGGTTTTGAATTTTTCAAAAAAATAAATTTACTGCTAGAAAATTCTTTGGATATACTTCCGAAAAGGGCATATGTCCGATTTTCTTCGGGCTCCGTGTACTTATGTATTTTGACGCGCTGATTATGAATATGATAGCGCAAATTTGATTTTCATGGTGAAAACCATAAAAAACCTATAAAAATCATGGTGTTTTGCATTTATCTCAGTAATGGTTCAAAATTCAAGAAAATGTTTCCAACAAAAGTGGTAGACCCCATCGAAATACACATTTTATGTTTGAAGCATTTTTTTATAGGAACGACAGTTTCCCAGAAAATCAGTAGTAAATCGATTTTTGTGACCAGTCACAGGGGTGCCCCCCACGGCGCTGGAAAAGGGGTGGGGTACAGCCTTACATTTTTTTTGTGACCAGTCGCAGGGGTGCCTTCCCGCCCCCACAAGGCGCTGGAAAAGGGGTAGGTGTACGACCTTACATTGTTTTTGGGACCAGTCACAGGGATGCCTTCCCGCCCCCACACGGCGCTGGAAAAGGGGTAGGGGTACGACCTTACATTATTTTCGTGACCAGTCACACGGGTGTCTTCACGCCCCCCCACACGGCGCTGGAAAAGGGTTTTTCTCGAAAACTATCACTCGTACGAAAAAATGTATGCAATAAAAAAAGTGTGCTTTAATGAGATCTACAACTTTTACGAAAAACATTTTTTATTTATTTTGCATATTAGCTGAGATAAACGCAAAAAACCATGATTTTTATGGGTTTTTCATGGTTTTCACCATGAAAATCGACTAGTCGCCAATTTTCACTATCATATTCGTAATCAGCGCGTCAAAATACATAAGTACACCGAGCCCGAAGAAAATCGGACATATGTCCTTTTCGGAAGTACACCCAATTCTTTCGCCCTTAAAGAGTATTTGTTAATTATTGAGGAATAGTCTTTAAATTTCATTGAACTGCTTAAAATAATATACAGTAGAAGTCCGATAAGTTTGTCATTTCGGGGCTGTAGGGGCGGAAAATTCCAGGAATTGCGGACTTATCGCATGCCCCCTCTAGTAGCACGATATGAGCTGCGCGCATGCGTAAGAATGATGTGCAAATCATAAGCAAAATAGCACACGTAGTGAGAGAACCCCAATTAGTATGCGTGCCGTGCGTGTGATGACGTTTTCAGGGGAGTGTACCCTTATCGGCTGGCAACTCATTGGACTATTTTATGTCAAGTCTTATTTCCAGAAACTAAAAATTGAATGAAATTGTTGTAGGTCACCGGCCTGACTGAAAACCCCCGGGAATCTACAATCGCCTGCGTATGACTTTTCACTCAAGTTTTTTCACGAAACTTGAGTGAAAAGGGGCCTACGTGACCAATTGTTGATTTCAGGCTATTTTAAAAATACAAGCTTGCTCGCCCTGAGTAAGTCATAACAATTAGCCAAATTTCTCTTTTCGCCAGACATGTTTCTCAAGGGCTGGAAAATTCTCAGGCAGGCAGGTAAATAGCACGTGATCAACGCAGCCGCCATGAAACGCCTCTCAAACCGGCACGTTCATGGCGTACTAGTCACGCACGTCAGAGTCTCTCTCTCTCTCTCTCTCTCTCTCTCTCTCTCTCTCTAACACACGTGCGCTCATCTCCTCTTTACAAACACTCTATCTCTTTCTGTCTACTGATTTTCTTTCTCTGGCAGACTCATTGATGACGCCGAGAATTTCAACCAGCAGAAACGGAAACTCGAAACGGGTTTCCAAAAACGTTGAAAGACTAATTAATTTTATAAATATTAGAGTCTTGGCGAAAATGGTTTAAGGGGCATATATTTTCATTTTTCAATATTTCGAATCTTAACGCAGTTTTAATTCATATGAATAATAACCTTTTGATACCCGGAACGGCCTCCCCAATAAAATAGCGAATGAAATTAGTTACGAATATTGGCACATCTATTCCGTTACATTACACATCTAGTATATTAATGTTGTGAGGAGTTCCATCTTTGAGGAACGCAACGTAGCGCAAATCGATAAGGAAGCGATAGAGTTTACCGATATAATAAATAGTATATATTTCGCATAGTCTGCATAGACTAATGGAGGAAAGAACAGGGAACGAACGTGCGTGCGTTGTATCCCCACTGCTACTAACCCCCCACCACTACCGGGCTGCAAGCGCTTACGGTACGCAAGCCGAGCTCACGCTCGTCATTACTCATTCTTGTCTCTATGAGTCCACAGCTCCTAGGTACACAGAATAGACTGCGTTTGGTCGCTGGACGCTTACTATTGAATCGTATTCAGAAATAAAAATTTAGCTCTAATTATGAATAGACGAAAACGAATATATTCACTTCGTTCGAATAAACATCATGATGAAAATTCCCAAATACCTGATATTCCAGAAAATTCTGAAGATGATGGGGACAGTGATTCTCCAAATGAACATGATGATGAATCAGAACTTTGTAATGAGTTTTTTTCAAATTCTCATTCAGATGGTAAAATCGCTGGAACTCGTGAGCCCGAAAGTGATGATGAATCATTAGAAGTGAATAAGGATTGGTCAGAGGATACGAGTTACTTCAATGCACTAAATGAAAACTTCGAAAGTGATCCAGGAGTAAAGTTGAGATTCAGTGCTAATAATCAAGAAATCATTTGTTTTTCCCATTTGTTCTCTACAGATATTCTGAATGCCATTGTTTCAGAAACTAACTTGTATGCCAAAATGAAATCTCCACATGTTTCTATTTCTGACGGATACACATTTACAAATCAACTAAAAACGACCTGGACAGACATTTGTGCTGATGAATTGCAGGCATCGATTGGTATGCATATTCTCATGGGGATTCATCGTTTCCAACACTTAATTATTATTTATACTATTATTCATTTTTCTTACGCGTAAGTTAATTTAATCATAAATTTCACTTACTGATATCCTTTATTTTAATCATTATTTCTATTTTCAATTAAAAATGGTTAAAAATCATCTTTCAATTTTAAACAGGCTTGAGCGCGCGAGGTTTGGGATAGTGGGACGCTTCCCCACCACTCAGTTGCGATTTCAATTTCTGGGACTCGGCCATTGAGCGGTCCAGCAGGTACACTCTCCCTCCCGCTGAGAGTTCTCGAGCCAAGTCTCCTGCGCATAATCTAATAAATACATGATCTAGACACGCGCGAGTAAAAAAAACTGAGCCAATCAGAAGCAACCGCTTAGTTTCTCCATCTTGGATAAGTAAAGCGGCAAATGCAAGTGATTTCATCATTACCATTTCAGAATTAACTTTTTTTGTAATTTCGAGGTATAGGAATATTTCAATGCGAATAAAATGTATTTTAATGTTAAAGATGGCTGAAGGAAAATACGGATTAACTATTATTTTAGGTTATGTGTTTCATAACCTCTTTCAGCTGACAAAAACTGACATATGCGTATCGAATAAAATAAAATTGAAGTCAATTGGAAAAGAACTGTTTAAATAAAATTATATAATGCAGTGCCCACGACATACAAAAAAGTAGTTATTATGTTTCATTTTGTTCTGTGACATTTTTACTGTTTTGATGTAGAATGTGGGATTTAAATGGCCCAATTATTTGAATTGTGATGAAGAATTGTTGTATTGACATTAGGGTCTTATGAATATATATTCAATTAAAAAACGTGCATTTCATGAAAGTTAAATTGGCAAATGTTTCGACCACGGACAGTGGTCTTCCTCAGTGCCAGGTATTTAATAAAAACATTTTTTTCCCAAAAAAAAACAATGAGATTGGAATAAAAAAATCATGCATGAACTTAGTGTTTTCATGTCCTGCAGATCTCTCTCTCTCTCTTTCTTTCTTTCTTTCTCTTCGATACCCTTTCTGATTCTCCTTCCGCCTCTCTGTCTGGTCTTCCCGTTTCATTGCAGAAGACGACGTGATTGTGGTTGAAGTAAAACACTCAGTAATCCAACAAACACAAAATTCACACACTTCACAAGCACGTTGAACAGAAGCATACACATGTATAGTTTGAAAGAAAGTTAATAATTCCAAAACAAAGGCAATAAATCGTGAATTGAAAAATAAGTTTCTGAAAAGTATAAGAATTTAGTTTATCGACGTAAAATTAGAGACATCCGCTCTGTTTAAAATCACGAAGAAAACTGAAAGAACATTCTGAGAGGTACTACAGTTTAACGACTTCAGAAAATGGAAAGAAAGACACAAAAACGAAAATATGGACACACAAAGAATTGCATAACTTTTTAATTTTTTAAATTAAGAAAAAAAAGTTCTTTCAAGCTATCACTTAGGTCTATTTAGTAGTGAAACGAACACGCAAGAAGATGAAATTACTTCTTAAAAAATACAAAATCTGCTTTTTAACCCACTTTTAAACCGAACTGGACTGTAATATTTTACAGAAATATGAGTTAGGTCATACAAATGATTTTAGGCGAATAAAACGCATTTCCGAAATTCGGCACTTACGCCCGTATGCAGTGTGCTCCTTCACATATATGGAGGGTGGAAAGACAGAAGGTGACGACTGACAATTTTTTGGAAATGGGGTTTATTTTCGGAAAATTCTCAAAAACTGAAATACACATCAAGTTAAAAGTATTTGTTCCAAATATATTTTTGAAGGTAGTGATACTTTTGTAGTTCGGGTTTGTAAAGAATCAGACTCAAGAATAGTTTTAAGAAGCTCTTTATTGCAGAACTGTCACACTGAACACTCAATGAGTCACACACGGTGCTAACACCATAAACGGAGTGAGTAACAGTAACACGGTAGCTCGAGGTGCGCTAAGCGGCAGCACCTCCCACCCAGGCAGAGTCAAGCGAGCAAGGCGGCAAATACAAAACTCCAACACTCCCTCCCGAGGTTGACTTTTTTTATGGAAATCAATAGTTTGACGTAGAAGATTATTATAATCTGGACTTTAGAACGAGATGGTTTATACTAGTCGTATAATTGACAAATCTTAACGGTTAAGTTGCTAAGAATACTAATCGCAATGTAGTAGAGTTAAACCGTCGTTCGCACCTGTCGTCAGTTGATTCTCTGCCTGTCCTGTTAACGTTTTTCTCCTGTGAATTACATTCCAGTTAGCTAATTATAATAAATCTGTTAACTGTCGTATAGAAACTCGGTCTCTTTCGTCAAAGTCACCCAGTCGTTAATAACTACATAACTGTATTTAACAATCATCATTTGGAATATTATTACATAGTCTACTATGGGTTTCGAAGCAAAGAGGATTAGTCATTATATCAGCCAGTTGGCTCTTTGAAGGGAACCAATTGAGAACTACCCTGTCGTTTTTGTGTATTCTTTTACATAGTCTAAATGAACACCCGTCATATGTCTAAGTTGATGTCCACCATCAGTCTCCGCGCAAATGGTTGCGGCTTTGTTGTAATATCTTAGTATAGCTGGAAGGAAACTGTCGTTGGTGATTCGCATTAAAAACCTGCTAATGGAAAATATTTCCTGACAAGCCTGACTCATAGCCACGTATTCAGCGTCGAAAGTTAAAAGAGCAACATAGCTCTGATTACTTGACCGCCAAGAGATTGTGTTAGCCAACAGTCGTATCACAAATCCACAAGTTGAGATTTACGATTCAAAATCTGTAAAGCTAGCGTCTTAGTAGGCCATCAAGTTGTCTTGTCGTTCTAAGTATTTTAAGCCGATATTTTTAGTGCCCTTCAAATACATGAATCTTCGCTTAACCATGTTCCACTCGTCTTCGGTAGGGTTTAACTTACGTCTACGCAGGACATTTACTGTATCAGCAATATCAGGTCAAGTGGAACCAGCCAAGTATAGAAAACTACCAACTGCGTCTCTTTAGGGAAAATCAAGACTGTCCTTGTCTTGTAAGCCACTGTTGTCAATTTCTCTCTGTCGTCGTTAGTGGTTGGCAACCTGCCGAGTAATCATGGGGATGTGTTGTGAGAACTCGTCGTTGAAGCCAAATTTTGTCAGAATATAATCTACACAAGCTTCCTGAGTTATTCTCATAACTCGCGTTTCTCTGTTTCTGCGTATGTTCATACCTAAGAACTTTTTAAGTTCTTCTAATTCTGATATTTCAAAGGCAGTCATTAGTTTTGATTTTTACTTTTGTTGGTTTTTGACTGTCGTGACTAGCAAGAAGAATATCGTCTACTTAAATTAGTAGAATTACTTTTGACTTCCCTGAACTATAAGGAAAAAGACAGGGATCATAGTCATCATTAACGAGTCCTAAGAAATTAGCTACTTCGGTAAATTTCTTTTTCCACCGTTTGGTACTAATTCGTGAGTCGTAAATTGCTCTGTTAAGTTTGCATACTTCAAACCATCGTAGTCTTGCAGGAATGTTCATTCTATGAGGAATCTCCAAAAACACATCGTCTTCTAGCGTTCCGTTTAGAAAGGCAGGCTTCACATCTAACTGATATACTTTATAATATTTAAAGTTAATCAACGCGAATAACGTTCGTATCAGGGTCAATCTTAAAACTGGAGCATAGGTCTCTTTTAGATCGTACGAGTTTGAACCTTCGAAGCCTCGAATAGTTAGCCTGGCTTTATATTTTATATATATTTTATTTCACCAGAACCATCCTTTTGGCGCTTGAAGACCCATCGTAAGTCTATTATGTTTGATCTTCTACCGTCTTTCCCTATTTTAGGTCAATCTAGAGTTGTCTATACCTTATTCTCCTCCGTTCCCGATTTCGTATTGTCGTCTTTATTGAATCTTTCGTTCACTCCTTGTATTATAAACACGTCGTTCGATGATTGAGTCAATTCAGGAATGCGCCAATTTCCAATTGAATCCTCCCTGAATCGATCTCCATAGACAACTTTTTCGTTGAACCTAACATATCTTGACTCAAAAAAATTTACCGGATTCCGAATTTAGAAATACGTATCTGAACGAGTATAACCTACTAGGATTCCGCAAACCACTCGTCCCGAGAACTTCGAGTCTGGCTTTCTCGTTATCGTCCAATAGGCTAGGCAACCGAACCTTTTGATTTGATTCACATCATAACGATAGTTTGGGAGAAATTATCAAGAGGTGCTTTAAAATCATTTGATTAGTATGGTGTGCGATTGTATACATAGACAACAGCTCCCAGAACGCAGTCCCACATATTGAATGGTAGCTTGGAATCGAATAGAACTGATCGTATCTTGTTCTGCAAGGTTTGGTTATACCTTTCAGACACTCCGTTAGGTTGTAGAGTATCTGGACAAGGAGGCTGTCGTTTAATACCTTCCCGAGTTAACACATGTTCCTTGATCGGTTCGCAGGTAGTAAATCTTTTCGTCCTTACCGAGTAGATTTCGCGAAATTTTAATGAATCACTAAATGCAGTGACCCATTTCGTCTCTGTCTCCATAGGATAAACAAGGGCCACAAGTGAAAAATCGTCAATAAAAGCCGAAATGTATTGATAACTGTGCGTGAATGTAGCTGGAGAGATCTTTCCCATTACATCGTAGTGAATAATCTGTAACGGTCGTTGGGTACTCGTTCGTTCATTTCGAAAGGCTAATTTTGATAACTTTGTTATTGCGCAAATTTTACATTCCAGTATACTATCATTAAAGATTTTGGATTGAGGATCCTTATTATCCTTCCACAGATTTTCCAATTTGCGCAAGTATTTGATCGACGCGTGACTCATGAGAATATGTCAGAGCATGGCTTCATTTGTTTTTATGATGTCGTTGTCCAGATTAGTTAAGTAGTTGCCGTTATTGGTCAAGTCAACTGTGGGTAATTCGTCTAAGTTTGTTATTTTTCGGTCTGCTATCAGGGTATCGAAATCTGAAAATGAATGCTTGTTATTTTGTTCTTTTTTTTTAGAAATTTCACTGACGATCATTCTGGATATACTGTCTTTATTGGGAGCATCTACAGCCTTATCCTTTTCTTCAACTGTCATTTCTCTGGATTCCACTACCTCGATATTGACATTATATCTACCTGTCGTTCCACCATTTTAGATTCGAAAGCGATTGTTTGCAATGCGCTGATTTGATCCAATGAATTATTTTCATTAATTTCGAATTCAATTAACCAATAAGGACTCTCGTAGATACCGGTCGCTAGGGATTCGTTAGTTTTAGGGTTTAAGATATCAACGCCCTTGTTGTCAAGATGGATAGACAGCCATTTGTCCTCAAATCGTCTCAAAGATAGCCATTTCTCGAAGAGAGACGTGGCGTAAATTGTATTATCAAGCATAAGAGGGTTCCTATTATTTGAATTGGACAAGACACTAACTATTCCTTTACCTTTCATCATAAAATCGGCTTTACTGTCTGTATTTGCGCATTTGATGATACCTTGAGCCTTTCTATCGAAAGCACTAAAGATCCCTTTTGAATTTCTTAAGTACTATGTAGCACCTGAATCGACAATAAATGTTACATACCTGTCGTTTTGATTAGCCTGCTCATTAATATTATCTATGGAATCGTGGTGATAACTAGTCGATGGAAAAGACTCTCTACTTTTGTAAAAAGAACTCTTTGAACAGGACGCAGATATTGTAATTCCAACATTATGAATAACTTTATTTGTTATTCCTTGAAGATTCACAAAGTAAATTTTTGAAGAGCTGCTAGTTCCCGTGTGTGGCTGATCAGGATTGTTTCTTTTTTATTAATCTTTCTATAAGTGTTACGGTCGTTTTGTTTATTTCAAGGTCGTTTATTGTTATAGCTAGTTCGTTTAGAAGAACTTCTGTTTTAATTGTTCCTTTCCCTCTTGAATTGTTTTTTGTTTTTCGTGTGTAGGTAACTGTCGTAAGTCTCGTTTTGTTTGTCATTTTTTTAGTATTTACCTTTATTGGCTTCTTTTCCCAGCCTGGAAAGTCGTTCGAAACAGGCCGCCGCAGTATGAGATGTGAATTGCTGACATTCGTAGCATTTTCTTAGGCCTTGTCCCTTCCTAACACACTCGTTCTGAGCTAAAGCTGGCTTGAACACGGTGGTCAGGCAGGACGAATAGGTATCACAAAAATTGAAATAAAATCGGTTTGCGGGATAATAGTCGGGTACGAATATACATCAAAAATCCATTTGAATTGAAATCCTAGCTGATCCGGTTTTCGAGATATCGTCAAATTACGTATTTCAGCTATTTTATCAACGAAACGTAATGATCTGTACCTTACTTATGCATTCAAATGCATATAAAATTGTTATTTTTGTACTAGGTATGTGTTGAATAGATTAATATATCACAACGGCAGGCCAGCGAAACCCTCGTGTGTCTTGAGGACACGAAGCGACCCAAGGATGACAGCATATTTTTGGCATGCGGGTATGGCTTTAAGGGTACGAACCAGTAATAGTTTCACACATCCGAGAGCACCTATCACAAGAACAATTGCTTGCACCGAATATTTTGGGTACAGTCGCTGCAGCTTTCTTTTGAGGTTTTGATACCTCTCCTCTTTTTCTTTCTCCTTTGCAGTGATGTTGTATTCGGACGGAGCCGAATATTCGATCACGAATATAGTTCGTTTCTCGAAGTCTTGGAGAACAATGTCAGGCCTCGAGTGCGTAACGGAGACTGCTGGTCGAAAATCGTAGTTCCAGAGGTATATATATATATATATATGTGTGTGTGTTAAACGGTGTTTATCAGGTCCATTTTTGAGATAAAGTGGTGTTTATCGGGTCATTGCGGGTTTATGACCGATAAATTTCATATGTTAGACGGTGTTTATTGGGTCGGACCCGATAAGCACCTTTATACATCAAAAAAACATTTTTAGTATAAGAAACATGTAAAAATGCTTTACATAACAAAATAAAAGTGATGTAAGGTACAAGAAAGCTCATTTACAACGAAAAATATATCTTCGGTATGAATGTATACAATATTGATTTTTTATATCTGCAAAAATTGTTTACATACTGAAATTAACGCTTAACATGGACTTATCGACTAATTACAGAAATATCTATGAACTTTAATTTAGTATGTACAAGCCACAGTGGAAGAAAAATTCAATTTAAATACTTAGGACCCGATAAACCACGCTTTACCTCTAATGTGTGATGGACATGAAGGTGCTTATTGGGTCAGCCAATATAAATATACGAAAGACCCAATCAGCACCCTTATGTATCAAAAAAACGTTTTCTGTTTAAAAAGTAAGTGAAAATGCTTTACATAACGATATAAAAGTGATGTAAGGTACAGGAAAGCTAATTTACAACGGAAAATATATCTTTGGTATAAATGTATACAATATTGATTTTTCGTATTTGCAAAAAATGTTAACATACTAAAATTAACGCTTTACATAGACTGCCTGACTAATTACAGAAATATCTATGACCTTCAATTTAGTATCTAAAAGCCACAGTAAAAGAAAAATTCAATTTAAATACTGAGATATATGATAGATATATGAAACACCCAATAAGCACCTTCATATGTGAAAAATAATCTTTAGTTTAGAAAATATGTAAAAATGCTTTACATAACCATATAAAAGTGATGTACGGTTCAAGAAAGCTAACTCATAACGGAAAATATATCTTAGATATTATTGTATACAATATTGATTTTTTATATATATCTATAAATATCTATAAACTCCAATTCAGTATGTATAAGTCACAGTAAGAGAAAAAATTCAGTATAAATATTGAGGACCCGATAAACCACGCTTTACATCTAACGTGTGATGGGCATACAGGTGCTTATTGGGTCAATGAATATATGTATATATAAAAGACCCAATAAGCACCCTTATATACCAAAAAAACATTCTCAATTTCAAAAGTATGTAAAGTGAAAAATATATCTTAGATATTAATGTATGCAATATTGATTTTTTATGTCTGCAAAAAATTTACATATTGAAATTAACCCATGACATAAACTTTTCAACTAATTAAATAAATATCTATGAACTCCAATTTAGTATGTATGAGTCAGCGTAAAAGAAAAAGTCAATTTAAATACTTAGGACCCGATAAACTATGAATTTTTTGTAGTTTGTGATGGACATAATGGTACTTATTGGGTCAGCCAATATAATTATATATAAATGACGAAATAAGCACCCTTATATACCAAAAAGACATCTTTAGTTTAAAAAATATGTCAAAAAAATGCAAAATGCACCTCTTCTTCACTATTCCTACTCTACTCCTGCTCTGCTTCTACTCTGCTCCTACTCTACTCCTACCCTACTCCTACTGTACACCTACACTACCCTACTTTATTCCTACTCTATCCTACCTCACTCCATCCTACTTCTCTCTTACTCTATCCTACTCTTACTCGTATCCTACCATAAACCTATCCTATAATACTCCTACGCTACTCCTACCGAACTCCTACCATACCCCTGCTCTACCCTATTGTTCTTCTACTCTACCCTACTCCTACTTTATCCTACCCTAACTTTATCCTTACTTCTAATGCTACTTTCACTCCTAATGCTAATTTTACCTCAACTTTTACTTCTACTTCTACTTCAACTTTCACTTCTACTTTTACTTCTACTTTTACTTCTAATGCTACTTTTACTTCTAATGCTACTTTTACTTCCACTTTCACTTCTGATGCTACTTTTACTTCTAGTTTTACTTTTACTTCTACTTTCACTTCTACTTTTACTTCTACTTTTACTTTTACTTTTACTTCTACTTTTACTTCTACTTCTACTACTTCTACTTTTACTTCGATTCTACTCTACTCGGCGTAGAGTAGGAGTCGAGTAGCAGTCGAGTAGGAGTTAAGTAGGAGTCGAGTAGGAGTAGAGCAAGAGCAGAGTAGGATTAATGTAGGAAAGTAGGAGTAGTGGTGAGGAGAGCAGGGGCTTGAGAGTTTTGTTTTGAGAAATGCGATACTTCTGCAAATATGAAATAAGCAACCATACGTCATGACTGTATTTAGTTCACGCACGTACGCGCATCTTTTCAACCCTATTTTTTGCAGCTTATTATCACTATACAAGCTTTCAAACAACCAACACGTACGGGGTCGGAAGATGGTGCTTTAAACTCATTAATCGTTTAATTTCACTTGGTCCACGGCAGGTTCCTGATGCATTCTGCACATTAGTTTTTTTTAACTACCTTTGAAACAAGATACAAAAGATCAGTGCTAAATGATGTCAGAAGATCTTCTGCTCTCGATATTAGCTCTTTGTCCTTCTTTAGAATATCATAGCTCATTGTCAGCTTAGCCAAATTTTCCAGAAGCGTATTCATTGACGGTTCATGTATGATATCCTAATCTCAGTTCACTCCTCTTTAATTTACGCCACTTGTAAAATAGTCTGAAACTTTGTGCCTAATAATCTGAACTGCGACAAGCTATTATCAACTTAGAACTAACGGCGTTTAGATTCGAATTATGTCGAAAGTTCTCCTCTCCACGTATACATTCAAGTATTGAATCACATTCTTTGCAGCGATCTTTGAATTTGCCTTACAAAACCTTTGTTTCTTATTATTATTTAAACGGCTTTTGAAAGTGTTGATAATATTGACAGCCTTGTGTTCTTCGTGCTAATTAAGTTTTACTGTTCTACATTTTCTTTCACGTGTCATTTTTAAGCTTCTAGCTTGACGCCTGATAAACGCCCTTATATGTATTTTTCCTCCAATGCATTTACTAGAAGCTTCAAAACTAAAAAATTGGTAGCAAACGTCTGAGTAGACTGTCCCGTATTAATCCTATCAAACAAAATCTCTTCATCTCGCCAGCCCCATAAACACCGTTTAATTTATGAATGCGACGCAATAAATACCGTTAAATCTCTTCAACTTTCAACCTTAAAGAACCTTTAATTATTAATATTTCTACGGCTTTTAAAACCGTTGATAATATTGGCGTCCTTGTATTCTTCGTGATAAATAAGTTTTGCTGTTCTACATTTTCTTTTACGTGCCATTTTAAAGCTCCTAATTTCGCGACCTTATGAACACCGTCACATCTCTTAAACATTCAACCGTACAAAACCTTTGGTTATCATTTTTTCTACGGCTTTTGAAACCGTTGATAACATTGGCGTCCACGTGTTCTTCGTCAAGTTTTACTGTTTTACATTTTCTTCTACGTGTCATTTTAAAGCTCCTAACTTGACCTGATAAACACCGCTATATGTATTTTTCCTCCCACGCATTTACGAGCAGGTTAAAAACTAAAAGAAAGGTAGCGAACATCTCAAGAGACTGTTCCCTATCAATCCCATTGAACAAAATCTCCTGATCTCGCCGACCCCATAAACACTGTTTAATGTACGAACGCGACCCAATAAACACCGTTAAATCTCCTGAACATTCAATCTTACAAAACCTTTGTTTATTATTATTTATACGGCTTTTGAAAACGTTAATAACATTGGCGTCCTTGTATTTTTCGTGATAAATAAGTTTTACTGTTCTACATTTTCTTTTACGTGTCATTTTCAAGCTTCTAACTTTACCTGATAAATACCCTTATAAGCATTTTTCCTCCCACGCATTTACTAGGAAGTTAAAAACTAAAAAATTGGTAGTAAACGTCTCACTAGACTGTCCTATATTAATGCTATTAAACAAAACCTCTTTATCTCGCCAACCCCATAAACACCGTTTAACGTATGAATACGACCCAATAAACACCATTAAATCTCTTCAACTTTCAACCTTGCAAAGCCTTTGTTTATTATTATTCATACGACTTTCGAAAACGTTGATAATATTGGCGTCCTTGTGTTCTTAGTGATAAATAAGTATTACTGTTCTAAATTTTCGTTTACGTGTCATTTTAATACTCCTAATTTGACGACCTGATAAACACCGTCATATGTATTTTTCCTCCCACGCATTTACAAGAAGGTTAAAAACTAAAAGAAAGGTAGCGAACATTTCAAGAGACTGTTCTCTATCAATCCCATTGAAAAAAATCTCTTAATCTCGCCAACCCATAAACGCAGTTTAATGTATGAATGCGACCCAATGAACACGGTTAAATCTCTTCAACTTTCTACCTTACAAAGCCTTTGTTCATCATTATTCATACGACTTTCGAGAACGTTGATAATATTGGCGTCCTTGTGTTCTTAGTGATGAACAAGTA
>CAKNXH010055503.1:33517-44819 GCA_932178445.1 Andricus quercusramuli
GTCGTTTTGAAGCTTCTAATGTGACGACCTGATAAACACCCTTATATGTATTTTTCCTCACACGCATTTACTTGAAGGTTAAAAGCTAAAAGAAAGGTATCGAACATTTCAAGAGACTGTCCTCTATTAATCCTATCAAACAATTCTCTTCATCTCGCCAACCCCATAAAAAACAGTTTAATGTGTGAATGCGACCCAATAAATACCGTTGAATCTCTTAAACATTCAACCTTACAAAAACTTTGGTTATCATTATTTCTACGGCTTTTGAAAGCATTTTTAATACAAAATTTGACAAAAGTCAAAAGCCAGAAAGCAGACTAAACATTTCCGAAGGATTTTGATGCGCTGAATCCGAATCCGAACTCAAAATTGCTCCTGTACGTCAGGTTTTCAAGATATCCTAACCTAAACGTGCAAAAAGCGCGTTTTTTAGCTGTTTTTGAGGTTATGTAACATAACAAGAAAAATGTCTACCACAAAAGCTAACATGGAATTTGAAAGTACTAATCTCCCCCTTTCAAACCTACCTGGATTTATTGGGATATATTCATTTTTCACCAAAATATTGTAATTTGAAATTTTTTATTTTAGCGTTTTAACCCATTGACGCTGAGGTGTTCAGACTTATACAACGCATTCTCTATTGCTGACGGTACCATATTTTTCCTTCAAAATATTGTCTCAGTGGTTTTCGAGGGTGCCCTTTCTATTGCCGGTGTCAGTTTTTTGTTACAACCCCTAGAAGATCCAATATGGCGGCCACAATTTAGAGCTTTGAAAAAGAACAAAGGATCCCGCACAAAATGCCAACAAAAAAGCGTACAGTCGTTTGGAACCAAACTTTGCACATTGATGAAACAATAAAAAATATGGAACCTGTGTTTTTTCATTTCTACGGAAGCCGCTTCCTAGGGGTAGAAACCACCCCTAACAAGCCACGAGCATGTTAACACACCTGACTCTGGGAACAATAAGTTTAGTCGCATATTTTTCTTGGAATAATGAAGTTCCATGCCACAAGTGGGTTAACCCACCTACCTGCTAATCCACCTAAACCCAGAAATCACCCCTACAAAATCATAAGCAGGCTAACCCACCTAACCCTGGGAGCAGCGAATTTAGTCGTTTACATTTCGTGAAATAATTGAATTCCACACTACAAGTGGGCTAAGCTTGAAATGAAATTTTTCAATTTAGCGTATTAACCCAGTAACGCCGAGATGGTATGCCATTGTCACTTAAAAATTTTATCTGAGGGGTTTTCGGGGGTTCCTCTTTGATTGGCTCAGTTTTTTCTTATAACTCCTAGAAGAGCGGATATGGAAAACAGTTAGGGCTTTAAAAAAAAAAAAAATTTACTATTATGATTCATTTAATATTGTAAATTTACTTAGGATTTTCCAGCTTACTAAGGCAAGACTCAATATTTTCCAGCCACTTAAGGCTGTGCTTGGGATTGTCCAGCTAAGCAAGAAAGTACTAAATACTTTCCAGCCAATTGAGGCGAGACTTACGATTGCCCAGCCAGTTAAGGCAAGAGTTTGAATCGCCCAGTCAGTCAAGGCAAGACTTTGAATCGTCCAGCCAGTCAAGGCAAGACTTTAGATTGCCTAGCCAGTTAAGGCCAGACTTGGGATTGTCCAGCTAAGCAAGGAAGTACTTAATACTTTCCAGCCAATTGAGGCAAGACTTTAGATTGCCCAGCCAATCAAGGAAAGACTTTGAATTGCCCAGCCAATAAAGGCAAGACTTTGTATCGCCCAGCCAGTCAAGGCAAGACTTTGAATCATCCAGCCAGTCAAGGCAAGACGTACGATTGCCCAGCCAGTTAAGGCAAGACTTACTATTGCCCAGCCAGTTAAGGCAAGACTTACGATTGTATGTCCAATGAAGGTGAAACTAATTGCTTGTTTTTTTATGGAAACGTTCGCGCTTTATGTCAAACGATCGTTGAAGAGACTTTCGTTTATGACTAGTGGGGTCATTATCATGTCTTTGCAAAGACTAGCAATAGTCGGCCATCATTCATGCATTGCATCGACCTTGATAATCTTGCTCTTTTTGGTGAAAGTCTTGATGAAAGCGTTCGCCCATTTCTTCACTGAATGCGCCAACATTTTCTGGGAAATAATCCAAATGAGATTTGAGAAAATGTAATTTTATACTCATCAAACAACCTGATCTTTTAAAATTCTTCAACATACGAGATACAATAGTTCTAAACTTTGGATCTCGATTGTTCCCTACAAATTTCTGTACAACATCTTTCAAACTCAACCATGCATCCTTTTCAATACATGTCATGGTTTTGACAAAGTCATCATCTTTGATAAGTTTTCGTATATCAGGCCCCACAAAAATACCTCCCTTAACTTTGGCATCACTTAAATGCGGAAATGTAGATCTGATATAATTGAAACATTCTCCTTCGGTGTTTAGGGCTTTCAGAAATTGCTTCATTAACCCTAGTTTTATATGGAGTGGTGGCAATAATACTTTCTTTCTGGCAACCAGACTTTCATAAACAACATTATACTGACCAACTGTCCACTCTAATCTGTCTGGCCATTTCTCCGTTATCCAATGTTTATCCCTTGCACGACTGTCCTAAACGCAAAGAAAACAAGAGCAATTAATGTTTCCTGATTGTAAACCTATTTTAAGATTTATCATTTTGGAGTCACCACAAATAAGCCAATTATGGACATTGTATTTTATTTTTATCAGAAGTAATTGGAAAGTATCATAAGATTCTTTCAGTGTAGTTGAGTGACCTACTGGAATTGCCGCATACTTATTTCCATTATGTAATAGTACTGCTTTCAGACTTTCTGTAGACGAATCTATGAAAAGACCCCAATCCTCTGGCGTATATAAGTTTATTTTATATAAATTAATGAGTCCTCCGATATCATTACAATACACAATCATACTTTCCATTGAAAAGTACTTGATATAATTTTCTTCTCTATTTCTGTAAACAGTTACTCTAGTGCCAGGCAACAATAGTTTCCTCTCTTTGAGTCTTGAAGCGCAAAGCTCAGCTTTATCTTTTGGAAGATCAAGGTCATGTATAAAATCGTCTAATCCATCTTGGTCAAAAAATTTAGGACTTTCATCATCTGATTCTTCCCAAGAAGAATCTTCAGTTGCAGTAGGATAGTCAGTATCCATTGATTCGTGAGTTGATCGGTCACTTTTGTTTTCAGAGTGATTTCTAATACCAATCTTGGCTGGTATAACACTTTTTACATCAGCGTAAACGATCTTCTCCAAATACTTTTTAGAAAAACCTCCTGTTTGCATAAGCAAAAGTAACAATCAGTATCATGATCGTTGGGCTCGCGCCAAACAGGTGGTTAAATAACAGTCTGCATTTTGGTACTTTCATCTTCCCAATTTGACAAATAGAATCTACAAGCATGACAAATTGAGGTTGGTATCCACGGTTTATCCAAATTTTTCATTGAAGTCCCATAACAGTTGAAGTATGACATTTTTGTCGATTTATTAATTGATCGACGGTATTTCGCATTCTGCGCAGTCCGTCTTCTTTTGTTTTATCAATGTGCGAAGTTTGGTTCCAAACGACTGCACGCTTTTTTGTTGGTATTTTGTGCGGAATCCTTCGTTCTTTTTTAAAGCCCTAAATTGTGGCCGCCATATTGGATCTTCTAGGGGTTATAACAAACAACTGACACCGGCAATAGAAAGGGCACCCTCGAAAACCCCTGAGATAATATTTTGAAGAAAAAATATCGTACCGTCAGCAATAGAGAATGCGTTGTACAAATCTGAACACCTCAGCGTTAATGGGTTGAAACGCTAAAATAAAAAATGTCAAATTACAATATTTTGGTGAAAAATAAAGATATCCTAATAAATCCAAGTAGGATTGAAAGGGGGAGATTAGTACTTTCAAATTCCATATTAGCTTTCGTCGTAGACATTTTTCTTGTTCGGTTACATAACCTCAAAAACATCTAAAAACCGCGTTTTTTGCACTTCTAGGTTAGGATATCTTGAAAACCTGACGTACAGGAGCAATTTTGAGCTCGGATTCGGATTCAGCGTATCAAAATCCTTCGGAAATGTTAGGTCTGGTCTCTGTCTTTAAAATTTGTCGGTCTGTAACATTGGCGTGGTTATGTTCTTCGTGCTAAATGAGTTTCAGTTTTCTACGTTTTCTTTTACGTGTCATTTTCAAGCTTCTAACTTCACGACCTGATGAACACCGTTAAATCTCTTCAACATTCAAACTTGCAAAACGTGTATTCATTATTATTTCTACGGCTTTTAAAAACGTTGATATTGGCATTCTTGTGTTCTGCGTGCCAAATAAGTTTTACTGTTCTATATTTTCTTTTACGTGTCGTTTTGAAGCTTCTATCTTGACGACCTGATAAACACCCTATGTTTTTTATTATTTTTACGGCTTTTGAAAACGTTGATAATATTGACGTCGTTGTGTTCTCCGTGCAGAATAAGTTTCACTGTTCTACCCAGATAACAAAATGTCCACCTGTGGCTGGTGTATGTGCCGGTACGCGGTCCGATTGACAGGACTGCTGTGAGGCACCTGAGTATCTGAATGTGTCCGCTATTGCTGGCTATTATGCTCGTCTGACAGTCGGGGATCTAACATGCCGGCCACTTGTCAGCCATATTCAAGCCGTTATGCACGCACGTCGGTCTCTTGCACATTTACCGACCATGCGATGCTTTATAGCAGGCACACGGTCGATGATCATCGGGCAGGTTATGGTCCAGGCACGTTTTTTATCTGGGTACATTTCCTTTTACGTGTCATTTTGAAGCATCTAACTTGACGACCTTATAAACACCGTTATATGTATTTTTCCACCCACCCATTTACTAGAAGGTTAAGTACTAAAAAGTAGGTAGCAAGCGTCTTAGTAGACTGTCCTCTATTAATCCTATTGAACAAAATCTCTTCTTCTCGCCGACCCACAGTGCGGCGAATTAGAAAATTGAGGTTCAAAATGATCCAGAGCCTACAATTTTCATCCGATTTCATCTTTCTTTTTTTTAAATTAAAGCTAATTAAATTTTTAAGAGTTCTGTCGAGGCTGATTTGGCAAAAAAGGCTCTGTTTGCTTATTAATTAAATTTCAAAATGCCAAAAAACCATAATTTTCCATATTTGAGCTGCCTGTTCTGTATCATTTCTTGATATTACCTCAAAAAGGTGAAAAACTGATAGATTTTCAGTCGGTTAACAAATTCTGATAACTTAGATGAAGCTCCTGCAATCCAGTTAATTGTTATAAACAAATTTATAAACAAAATCGATTTTTGCTGTACATTGAAGCCTGGAAGCTCTTTTCATCACGTTTTTCCCCGCGAAATCGAGTAAAATCAATGTTTCACGAAAATCAAACACTTAAGTATTATTTTTTTGATTGTGTTTTGATTGCGCAATCATTAGTTTTGCCTTCGAAAATGAAAATTCTATGACAGAAATTGACAATCAACAATACTTATCATTTTTATAAACAATACTGATTAACAAATGCATTAAACGGTCACTCTTTGATGGAAAAAAATCCATTTTTTTTGCATAATTGTTCATTTTATCCCTAAATTAAAATTCTGATGGTAGAAACTGACATTTCACAATATTTTTCATTGTTATTAACAATTCTGATCAACAATTGCATTTAATAGTCGCTTTCAAATAGGAAAAATCTCTTTCTTGCCGAAATGTTTATTAGATCATGAAAAATGAAACTCCTACGAAATATACTGACATCCAACAGAATTTCCCATTGTTATAAACAATCCTGATCAATTAATTCTTGAAATAATTCCTTCGTATAGAATGAATCTGTTTTTTGCGTTCAATAGTTAATGCTACTTTGAAATCAGGAACCGAATCGTAAAACAGCTACGCTCAACATCTTTTTTCAATATTATAAACAAAGAAGATGAACGAAATCATGAAGCCTACCCATTTTTGGACGAAAAATTCTGGTTTTCAGCAGCGTTGACCATTCTTGCCTCAATCATCTTCAATCAGCAGATCCTGACCTTGCGCGACCATGGGACGAGGGGCATTCTCCTTAAGGGTTCTGAAGTGGTTTATGTAGGGATCAGTCATAATCAACAACTTGTGACATAAATCTTCATTGGTTGCAATCCGACTGATTTTACGGGTATTAAATTCACTTATCCTCTTGAAAATCTTATTATTCGCCTCTTGGGACACTTCTGTCAATTGACCGATAGGCAATGGGGCATTTTCAATGACTTTAGCGCCATGTATGAGGATCTTGTGGACTGTAACAGGCATATAGAACCAACTATATAAGCTGACGTAAAGTTTTGCAGTTTCCTGGCAATATTCTCCGAATTTGATAATGTCTATTCTCTTTCCAGATATCATAGCTTTCAGAATAACGCATTTTTAGCTTTCGCTTGGATACGAATAACTTCATACTGGTTTTACTCAAGTTTGCGTCTTCAATCAGTGCTTATGCCTCATCATCAGTGTAGCGTGTAATTCCTCCTACTTCTGAATATGATAGTTCATCAGGTAACTCATCGCGTTCATCATCGTCATTTGACAAAAGTTTACTCATGTCATTAGCGATTTTAGTGTTACCAGAAGATCGCAAAATGCTCAGGAATGTACTCTGTATTTCAGAGTCAGAATAACATTCCCAAATTTTGAGCAGTTTTCGTCTCTTAGTTGATTTTGAGCTATTCTCGAAATCATCTGAAGGTCTTCTGCCGGGACGAACTCCAACGAATTTAACAGAGAAATCTGAAAGCAGCCATTCCGCACTCCTGGCCCTGAATGTTATGTCATAAAAAGCTTTTTTTCACTTTTGCTCAAATGTGGACATGAAATAAGATAACTTATCTTTGATTGCTTTCAGACATTCGTCATTGATATCGTTATTGGCTTTGATATAGCTCAGAAGTTTTCCTCTATCTTTATAGCCACTTGTGATCAGAAAATCACAAAGAACTTGATTCGGAATTCTAAATTCATTCATTGTTAGAAAAATGAATTATATTGAAAATAAGGTTTTTGATTGAAACTTATGAAGCAAAGATTTGAAACTTACAACTGATAAAACTCTATAGTATCACAGGAAGAACACGAAAACAAAGTATTCACAAATCTGCACTTTATGAGAAATAATTCTTACTATTTCGACTCAAGGGTCGTAAATAATGTAAGTCAGGAAAACACAAAAATCCAATAGATACGTGCTTGAACTTTTCAATATCCTTCCAAAAAAACAAGAGTAGCAATTGAACATTAAGTAACGAGAAAAATGTGAGAATCGAAACAAGTGAAAAACGGAACACCTGCGAATCGTTTGTGTCTCTGGATTGTCAGTTGTGTCGTTCTTCATTTGTTCCTGTTCCGGAACCCAAAAAACAGATTCATTCTATACAAAAGAATTATTTTAAGAATTAATTGATCACGATTGTTTATAACAATGCGAAATTTTTTTGCATGTCAGTATATTTCGTAGGAGTTTCATTTTTTATGATTTAATAAACATTTCAGCAAGAAAGAGATTTTTCCTATTTGAAACCGACTATCAAATGCAATTGTTGATCAGAATTGTTAATAACAATGAAAAATATCGTGAAATGTCAGTTTCTTCCATCAGAATTTTAATTTAGGGATGAAATAAACAATTATGCAAAACTAATGATTGCGCAGAAAAAATGCATTTTATATATCCAAAAGCGCTTGTTTATTGAATTTGTTTATGAAATATGTTTATAACAATCAAAAAAAATAATACTTAAGTGATTGATTTTAGTGAAACACTGATTTTACTTGATTTCGCGGGAAAAAACGTGATGAAAAGAACTTCCAGGCTTCAATGTGCAGCAAAAATCGATTTTGTTCATAAATTTGTTTATAACAATTGAACGGATCGCAGGAACTTCATCTTAGTTATCAGGATTTGTTAATCGATTGTAAATCTAACAGTTTTTCACCTTTTCGAGGTAATATCAATGAATGATACAGAACAGGCACCTTAAATATGAAAAATTATGGTTTTTTGGCATTTTGCAACTTAAATAATAAACAAACATAGCCTTTTTTGTAAAATCAGCCTCGAAAGACCTCTTGAGAATTTAACTAGCTTTGATTTAAAAAAAAAGATGAAATCGGATAAAAATTGTAGGCTTCGGATCATTTTGAACCCCAATTTTCTAATTCGCCGCACTGTGCAACCCCGTAAACACCCTTCAATTTCCGAACATTATCTGATAAACACCGCTAAATCTCTTAAACATTCAACCTTACAAAACCTTGGCTTATCATTATTTCTACGGCTTTCGGAAAAATTGATAATGTTGGCGTCCTTGTGTTCTGACGACCTGATAAACGCCGTTATATGTATTTTTTCTCCCACGCACTTACTAGAAGGTTAAAAGCTAACAGAAAAGCTAGCGAACATCTCAAGGGACTGTTCCCTATCAATCCCATTAAACAAAAGCTCTTGATCTCGCCAAACTCATAGATACCGTTTAATATACGAACGCGACCCGATAAACATCGTGAAATATCTTAAACATTCGACCTTACCAAACCTGTGTTTATCGTTATTTCTACGGCTTTTGAATACGTTGATAATATTGGCATTCTTGAGTTCTTCGCGCTAAATAAGTTTTACTGTTCTACATTTTCTTTTACGTGTAATTTTTGAGCTTCTAACTTGACGACCTGATAAATACCGTTTTATGTATTTTTCCTCTCACGCATTCACTAAGAGGTTAAAGAATAACAAAAAGGTAGTAAACATCTTAGGAGATTGTCCTCTATTAGTCCCATTAAACAAAATCTCATTTTCTCGCCTACCAGATAAACACCGTTTTATCTATTAATGCGACCCGATAAACACCGTTAAATCTCTGAAACCTCCAACCTCACAAAACCTTTGTTTATTATTATTCTTTCGACGTTTGAAATCGTTAATTGGATTGGAGTTCATGTGTTCTTCATCCTAAATAAGTTTCACTGTTCAAAATGTTCTCTTACATGTCATTTTGATGCTTTTAATTTGACGAACTGATAAGCACCGTTTCATGTATTTTTCCTTCCACGCATCCAATAAGAGGTTGAAAACAAAAAAAAGGTAGTAAACATCTTATGAGACTATCTTCTATTAGTCCCATTAAACGAAATCTCATTTTCTCGCCGACCCGATAATCACTGTTTTATGTATGAATGCGACCCAATAAACACCGTTCAATCTCTTAAATATTCAACCTCACAAAACCTTTGTTTATTATTATTTTTTCAACGTAGAAAACGGTAATTGGATTGGAGTTCATGTTTTCTTGGTCCTAAATAAGTTTCACTGTTCAAAATGTTCTTTTACATGTCATTTTGATGCTTCTACTTTGACGACCTGATGAATACCGTTTTATGTATTTTTTCTCTCACGCATTCACTAAGAGGTTAAAAACAAACCAAAAAGGTCGTAAACATCTTAGGAGACTGTCTTCTATTAGTCCAATTAAACACAATCTCATTTTCACGCCGACCCAATAAACACAGTGTTATGCGTGAATGCGACCCAATAAACACCGTTAAATCTCTTAAGCATTCAATATCACAAAACCTTTATTTATTATTCTTTTTTCGACGTTTGAAAACGTTAATTGGATTGGAGTTCGTGTGTTCTTCATCCTAAATAAGTTTCACTGTGCAAAATTTTCTTTAAAATGTAATTTTAATGCCTTTAATTTGACGACCTGATAAACACCGCTTTATGTATTTTTCCTCCCACGCATTCACTAAGAGTTTAAAAACAAAAAAAAGGTAGTAAACATCTTAGGAGACTGTCCTCCATGAGTCCCATTAAACAAAATCTCATTTTCTCGCCGACCCACGGTGGGCTGAGAGACCACCAAAAGTTGCCAAAATTCAACTTCACAGTTATCAATGGAAGAATTATTTTCTATAATATAGATGAGTTAAAGAGACTTTTCACAAAATTTTATGATATTTTAACCAGTCCTCTTAATTTTAGAGCGTTATGAATTGAAGAAATGTTTCTTTTTTTTGTTACTGTTTTTTGAAGAAAATCTTTGAAAAACTCGTTCACGATGTTATGAACCAAAATTTTACAATCATTGCTGCTTATGAGAGTGGTCATAAATAATTATGTTATAGAAAAGAAATCCAAATTTCAGCTCGGTTTTGAATCCTCTTGCTTTGTACTTATGCATTTAAGGAATTCAGAGCAATAGACAATTTTTGAATCAAAAGTCCCCCAAAGTTATACCTGATATCTAAAGTTCTATAGTGCTTTCAGGTTCAATATGATGTTTACCATCAGGTTATTTGCCACCGTCTGCCACCATTGACATTTGACGAAGATATTAGTAAATGAAGTTGAGCGTGCACAGTGGGCTGGAGACCACCGAAAAGGGCTAAAAGTCAAATTATTGTTTGGATTTATATGAAGCTTGGTGTAAGAGGGTTTTTGAGGCCGCTGATTTCAAATTTGACGTCAAAATTAATAAATTCAAATTCAATGGCGATGAACACTGTTTC
This sequence comes from Andricus quercusramuli, assembly GCA_932178445.1. Taxonomy (NCBI): domain Eukaryota; kingdom Metazoa; phylum Arthropoda; class Insecta; order Hymenoptera; family Cynipidae; genus Andricus; species Andricus quercusramuli. Next base: position 44,082 of record CAKNXH010055503.1, read on the forward strand.
ATGTATGAATGCGACCGAATAAACACCGTTAAATCTCTCAAACATTCAAACTCACAAAACCTTTGTTTATTATTATTTTTTCGACGCTGAAAACGTTAATTGGATTGGAGTTCGTGTGTTCTTCGTCCTAAATAAGTTTCACTGTTCAAAATTTTCTTTTACATGTGCTTTTGATGCTTTTAATTTGACGACCTGATAAATACCGTTTTATGTATTTTCCCTGTCACGCATTCACTGAGAGATTGCAAACAAACCGAAAAGGTCGTAAACATCTTAGGAGATTATCCTCTATTAGTCCCATTAAACAAAATCTCATTTTCTCGCTGACCAGATGAACACCGTTTTATGTATTAATGCGACCCAATAAACACCGTTAAATCTCTTAGACACTCAACCTCACAAAACCTTCTTTTATTATTATTTTTTCCCGTTTAAAGACGTTAATACGATTGGAGTTCGTGTGTTCTCCATCCTAAACAAGTTTCACTGTTCAAAATTTGCTTTTTCATGTAATTTTGATATTTTTAATTTGACGACCTGACAAACACCGCTTTATGTATTTTTCCTCCCACGCATTTATACATAAGGTTAGAAACTAAAAAAAAGGTAGCGAACATCTCAGGAGACTGTCCTCTATTAATCCCATTAAGCAAAATCGGATTATCTCGCCGACCCACTAAACACCGTTTTACATATATATATATATATATATATATATATATATATATATATATATAT